>KZ559551.1:0-171379 GCA_002850765.1 Aspergillus taichungensis | reverse complement strand
AAAAAAAATGTCGTCCCTCCTCTGTTCTTTGGATTCAGCGTGGCATCTCATCCCGTGACCTCATCTCTCACTCACCACGGACGGTGGATCGGTGGACCATCCTGGGGGAACGCTGGCCCATCAATTTGTAGAGCGCGATGACACCGATCACTATCTTATGGCCCCAGTGAGGAAGAGCCTATTCATTCGTCCGCCAAACATATCTAAGACGATTCGAGTAAGGGTTCAGGAAATAGAATCTTTGAACGTGGAAAATAAAATGGAGAAAGAAGAAGAGGGGAGGGGGTCGTCGACCAGGCCCATCGCTGCCCCCGTTTCGCCGCTGCTGGATCCCCATGATGTCATGGTCGCAAATTAACGCCGACGTTGTTGGCTCCGATGGAAGTCTCTCCTCCCTTAGCGGTGTCCACTTGTCCCCACAAGGGCCCCAATTCGATCACTATGGGTATCCGCTGATTGTTGATAATCATGATCGCCTGTGGCTGGCATCTGCTCAGTAATTTCATCTCGGACACGACACCCTTTATATTTGGACTTCGCTGTATTCGAATTATCACCTTTCCATTCTTCTTTCTATTGATTCTATTGATAACTGTATTTTCCCTTATCATTGTTCTTCAGGACGTTTCTGCTTTGTTAGGACATACTAGACCAACCCTAGTCCATCTGTCTGTACGATTCATCATCCTCAACTATACGTTTCGCCTAGATCTCGAGACTCTCTTATCTCCCTGTCTATTCGGGTTTAGATACGGTGAAAGCTTAACAGCACTGGAATCCCTTCTACCGGTATGGTTTTTGAATCGATAGAATATCTCGCAATGTTTTGCAGCCCACAACCCGGCAACTATTGTCGGGCGCTGTGATGGCGAATCTGGTCCCTGACATTATGTCACTGTTGCCACCTCGTCTTATCATTGGACTGCTCTGGGCTTTGGAAAGAAGATCACAAAGAAAGAAAAGGCAATAGCAGCTGACGGTCTCGTGTCATAGATCCTCACTTATGTCTATCGCCATGCAATACAAGGACGCACCCATGAGTACCAGTCACAGAGCAGACCGTCAGGGTCAGGTGCAGACAGACCGGATGGTCAACCCAAATGACTCAATCGAGGACTACAGTCGCGTCATGCTTCAATATACCCACAACCGGATGTCGTCTTTCACGGATGTCGACCAGGACAAGCGCTCGCCGTCTGCTTCCAGCCGCAGTAGTGGCAGCAGCGGCGGCAGCGGCAAGAATGGCACGACGGCCTCCGTTCCTGGGCCGGCCGGTGCCTGTCATGACAGCCCCAACAGGTCTCAGGACAGTGTGAATACAAAGGCTACCTCTTAAGTCTGTACCTCTGCCGACTAATGCAGTCGAGTCGGTGGTGGGTTACAGTATGACCAACCGTCTACTCACTGCCCGGTGGTCGTGTCTTCCACTCATGCAAGCCATGAATGTTTTTCAGCGAATTTATCTGTCGATTGGTGGGAGAGTGACTTCTCTCCTGATTGTGGATGGCGTCAGCGAGCACACTTTTGAATCCACGATTGACCTGAAGTCATCGCTCGTTTGATGGTCATTACGATTTCTGTCCTTCGTTTTTTACCTTTCGCTTCGTTTCCGTGATGTGTGTCTGAAGGTCGAATGATAGGTTCGAGGTTGGCGTGATACACGGGGCCAAATCTCTTTCCTATTGTTCCATGATGAGAACAGTTACTTGATATCATTGCTTGTCGCTTTGACGCTTGTCGCTTTGACGCTCTGACCCCTTCAGACAACATATTCACCGTTTCTCGAAATTCGACAAGGTCCCCAGTGAGTCTGGAGACTTTGGCTTTTAAAAAAAAGAAAACCTTCCCTTCGCCTCGCCATCGTTTCAAACAATTGATATCCATATATTCTGCACTGCAGCATGCTGCCTTATGCTAACTGGGTATTAATTGGATGGCATTATTTGATTTCTCTTCGTGTTTTTATATTATTTGTGCTTAGCGTCGTGTTGGGTGACAGGACCGGCTCCTGTCTTATTTATGATTACGTGTATATTACTTCGACTTCATGAATTTTTAGCCTTTGATGGCTGTGTGGTAAGAGCTTCAACTACCAGGATCAACTAACCAGTGTTTAGGTATTGTAGTAAGCCGTTTACTTCTACAGGTTCTACCCTCAACGTTCGTACGTAAATCAACATATATAATCAAATCATGGACTTGCCCCCCTACTGTTGGATTGTGGAAAAGATACCACTGCAAAGGGTATCCAGACAGACATTTTGAGTTCTGTGGGTACTCTATAGCACAGTATATTGCCATACAAAACTAACCTGTTTATGATAGCTACCTATACTAGACTATAATTTTTTCGGTATAGTTCTCAAGCACTACAACACCTACTCCACTAATCTAGAAGCATCTTCCCTATCTAATCTAACTCCTTGAATCCACTTCCTATCGCACTACTATAACCTTACTCTCATTGCTGAGCTCTGACAAACAGGCAGGAGCTCGACCCCTTACGTCAACGTAGCGAAGTGTCTAGCTAGCAAGCAAGCAAGGGATGTCTCAGACCATGGCCTCAAGATACCGACACCCACGTATCTGCACGTTCTTGATTTTTTTTCTTTTCTCCTTCTTGCATGCTAACTCGTAGCTCAGATACTCGCCACCTTAGTCAGAGTAGAGTTAAAAAAGTACTCGATCATGGACTGGTCTTTCGCTTTCTAGGCCCTCACATTCCATAGCCAAGGCACGCATGCCAGGCATCTGGCAGACCGCACCGCGCTGTGAAGAGCTGGATTTTCTTGTATCGGGACGCGCTGCTGCTTCGCCCTTGTTTATCATTTATGCCTTGTCTTATCACATATTGATGACACCGAGTGTATGTGGTTGGTTGGTCTTCTCTAGCCACTCTTTATCGAGAGACAGTGACTGTTGCATAGGGTTATCAAGGGGCAAAGTGCAAGAGGAAGAGGAGGATGTCGCAGAATAATCTTACCATGACACATAATTGGTCTCCTTGATCTAGTCTCCTTGAAAGGACGCGAAGACAAGTAGCCGAAATGTTGCAGACTTGGCTGGGATGAAGTCAGAGTGTGGTATGCGTGCTAGCCCTAATTTCTTCTCCCTTCTCTCGTTTTCTCTTTTCTTTGAACTTGGATACTCTTTTGAGGTGGCGGGATCGGCTTGGATTTTTCTTTATATCCATTGATATTCATTGATATATGTGTCTCCATATTCATGTTCATTCTCTATACATTGACCAGCAAATATCAACCTAAGATATCACCCAAGAGACAACAACAGCACAAAACGAAAGGAGGACAAACAACAAAACAATATAGAGAGAAAAAGGGAAAAAATGAACCTCCTCGCCTTCCTCACCCTCACCCTCACAACCACCACCCTCGCCATCGCAGACCCATCACCAACTACAACTCTCTCCTCCCTCGCAAACGCCTCATCATCCGCCCTCGCCAGCCCTGAAAACGACACCTGCCCACCCTCCCGCCGCTCCAAACAGTGCTGCACCTCTGTCAATGGCATCTCGGACTCCATATTCGGCAAGATCGGGAAGGTGATCCCTATCCTGAAGGATGTGAAGATTACGTCGACCGCAGCGTTTAATTGTACTTACCCCCCACCACTTCTTCGCATTTTCCATGAGGGTACTAATGGTGTATGCGTGATGAATAGGTAAAGGGATGAAAGACGATGATCCTCATGATGAATGCCTTTCGGATATTATGTGTTGCGATGGCAGTCCGACTGTATGTTTCTTCCTCTCTCCCCCATCTCTCTCGTCCTACCTCTCTTCTATAAAATGGCCATATATCCATCACATTCAAGAACCATCCAAAATGGAACACCCCCACGCCTCCCTAAAACCAGAACTAATGTATAAAAAACAACAGAACGACGAATCATCATACAAATTACATTGCAAACCCTACGACAAAGCTATCCAAGACAAAGCCAAGGACGAGAAACTAAGCGAAGATAGTCCCCTCGCTGCTGCGCTGGATCAGGCCAGTTCCGCTGATATTTATCGTAACGATGAAGGGGCGAGTTCGACGCCCGTTTCGTCTCCGGTGGTTGGTTCTTCTTCTTTTGTTGCTTCTGCTGCTGCTGTTGCTACGCCTACGCCTGGTGAGGGTTAGGTTTGGGGTTTTGAGGGGTGGATGTACCGAGTTTTGTTGGTGCGCGGGTAGGTGATGGTCAGTACGGTTGGTTGGTTGATTGTTCGAGTTGGGTTCATTGTTTCTTCCTGGGTCTACTATGTGATGTTAATATATCCTTCAGTCAATGTTCATTTATCATCTACTTTGGAATTTCACTCCTTCATTCTTGGAAATCATCTCATTATAATCATATCTATACATCACCTCCACCCCCGTCCACCGGGCGGATACCCATACTGTCCCCACCCCCGCCCAGCATGCGGTGGCGGGAAGTGATACTGTCCCGGAGGCATCTGCTGTGCCGGTCCTCCCATGTGCATCGGGGGAAACGGTGCGCCTTGTGCCGGGAACGGCGGAGGGAACGCACTCGGGGTCCCTCCCCCTGGCCCACCTCCGTAGCCCGGAATTGGCGGAGGCGGCGGCCATGGACCCTGGTAGTTTGGCGGTGGCGGCGGCGGTGGCAGGCCTGGTGGTAGGGCGGGTGGATATCCAGCTGGAGGGCTTCCTGCTGGTGGTGGAAAGTGCATCTGCGGTGGTGGGGGAGGTGGAAAGGCGGGGGGGACATGGCTGTGTTGGTATTGTTGGGTGTGTGGGAAGGGTGGTTTCTGTGGTGGAAGAGGAGAAGGAACGGATCGGGGGGCGGGTGGCTGAGGGGAGTAGGATCTTTCGCGCGACCCTGATCCCTTCCCTGATGGGCTGCGCGATCGAGAATCGTAGCGGCCCTGTCTGCGCGGCGGGGTCCGACTGCGTGAACGGGACCGGCTCCAGCGGCTGTCGTCACTGGCGAGGCTGTCGCTGTATCGTCGTCTCCGGTGGGTGTCGCTCTGGCTGCGACTGCGGCTGCGACTGCGACTGCCGTAGCTGGAGCGTGTGTTTCTCTTTTTCATCTCTTGGCAGAATGCCCGCGACCATCCGTAGTATGTGCTCCCTGTGACGATGTCCCCCGTGGGCCCATCCCGGATCACGGTCTGGCCTAGCTCGTCGATGTCTACGACTTGGTCGTCCTTGGGTTCCGGCTTGCTTGCGTCGTATATGCGCTCGGCATCGCTGAGGAACACCTTGAGTGCTGTCACCAGTTTCTCGTCTGCTGGTCCGGCGAGGAACTGCAGCGGTTTGATCGAGTCCGGTCGGAGCGGTACCGTCACGTTGGGGATAATATGAGGGACGAGGTTGCCGGCTGGTAGGTCGTAAAACGGGGTGGAAGCGTCGCCGTGGGTAGCCGGCATTACGAATGGAGCGTCCTTGCCGGATTGTTTCTTCGCAGAGTCCAGGTTGCTCGTCTCGACGTCCACGGAGGCTTTGACCGGACCGGATACAGCCGAGTTCTTCACCACCTCTCGAAGTTTGTTCACGTAGTCGCTGCCGTAGTATCCATTCTGCTCCCAAATATCCAGCAGCTCGTCCAACCGTCTATGGTGTTTGGGGTTCTTCGTCCGGTCGTACGACGCCGCGTACCCGAGCAATTCCACGATAAAGGGCTGTATCGAGCCGCTCAGGGTAGAAAATGAAGCGGTCGAGTCCAGATGAAACTTGGTATGGTGAAACAGGTCGTTCAGCAGATAAAGGATATGCAGTCTCTTTCGTTTGCCGGACGGACGAGGTCGGCTGCCGTCGGGCTTTTCCGAGTCATCGAACGACCCAGACAGAGCAACGAGATATTTAGCCAAACCGCCCACCCGATTAGACGATGAAACGACATGATTGAGCAGCCATGTTTTGCAGGTCTAGTGCGTGTTGGGGCAAATATTTTAGTATTTCTGTGAATTCCGATGGCCAAGGACTCGCAAATCAAACCTGGATGTTTGCTGGGGAGCAATGCGACAACGCCCTGTCGAGTGCAGTGTGGAAGGCGACGATCTCATCGCGTGGAACAGACGTGGGATCGGGCCGTAACAGCCCTGCCGAAAATGAGGCTTTTGCAATGGCAAGTTGGTGGGAGGCCATTGCGCCGTGTTTGGTGAGATTGTGAGGGTGTTGGAGTCGAGGACGAGACATCGTGATCCGCTGCGGAGTAGCCGTGATGGCACGTGACCTCGTCTATATACTCAGCCTACAACGTCTATTAACTGCGTTTAAAACTCAACGTTGTCTACAAGGTGGTAATCGAATATTCGGTGCTATTCAAAAGACCGGAACAAGAATGTTATATACATGGGTAAAGAAGTAGACACCCTGGGCTATGTACTAGATGTTAAGCAGCCGGCTGCCCAAAACCAACTAGAGTATCAAGTCCGACTTTGATCTTGTTTAGGGGCTTCAAGCCCAAGACACCTGTCCATAGAGACGCCCAAACTAGTGCCTCCCGATACCATGACGCCGATGGGCGTGGTAATGGCGGTGGGCGGGGGCAGAGGTGGAGGAATGCGGCGGCGTCGATGATGGGCTAGTCCAGGTATAGCTCGAGGTCCTCGTAGTAACCGCTGTCGAAGTTACCACACTTGTCGAAGTAACAACCGACGAGCTAACCGGAGTACTCGGTGAGCGTGTTGGACTGCCGGGGGTGCTTGACTGGGCACCAGTCGGACCGAAACCAACACAGGTCGACGATACAGGTGCGGTGATTTCCTGCATTATTGTCAGGGGATCTGTAAAAGCTGTCGGATAGTCCAGCTAAAGTAGAAGAATTGGTAGACTTACTGCAATCTTTTGCTGGATGATCGCATCTTCGGGCTCATCTGCCTTTGAAACGTCTACATTGATACTGACCCCAACAGCAGGAGCCACGTTCGCGCCGTACCGGTGGTGTTCCTTGTCATCAGGGCAAGCACCATTGGTATCTATCTTGATCAGTAGGATTCTCCCAGCCGACAGAAATGGAGGGAAAGCGCGTACCGGCAGAGGCCGAGATGGTCTCCGAGATGGAAGGCTTCAAATTGACTCCAATTTGGAAGCCGTGATCTGCGCCATATCATTAGCCCATTGTAATATTTGCAAAGGTCGTTTGACTTACCAAGGATAGACGCGGCAAATTGCACCGCAGCTTTGCCGTATACCTCTGCCTTTGTCTCAATCCTCCCATCAAGCGACACTGGCACAAGCTCCAGCTCGGGGGTCCAACCGCCCGCGGAGACATCTGGGTGCAGCAAGTCGATTTCGAGCTCCGCCGAATCCCTGAGACTCATTTCAACACCACCGGTAATCCCTGCCGAGCCTTTGATGAGTCCGATGGAATAGCCAACGCTGAAGACGATTTGCGGGCCAAGATCGAGGACACCTCCGGGGATGGTGATACCATTGACCGGGATCGTGGCAATCTCGTACTCATCGCCCAGATCCTCGTGCAAATTGCCACTCAATGCGAGGCGTGGCGTCAAACTCGCACTGACCCCGTTGGGCGAGAGTGTCAGGGCCGCGTCCTCGGGAAGACCGTCTTTGGTTTTGAGGTGGATGCCAAAGTCGAACGATCCCTCCGTTTTACATTTCTCGCAGGAAACCTCTACTGAGACACCGGTGTTGGGGATCGGGAACGACTGGGTGAAGGGGATTTTGTGGTCGAAGCTGAGGGACGCGGTAGGATTCCATTCTCGCTTTGTGGATGCTTCTGGGTCATTGCCCACCGTAAGCTCGTAGTTCCGGAAGAGACGCTTCCACGTCGATTCCATGCCGGTCAACTTCGCCTTCAGCGACTCCTTGTCGAAGGTAATCGACGAGACCACGAAAGGCGTTCTGTGATCATTCCAACTGCAGTGTTTCTTCCCAGCGACGAGAACCAGTTTCCGGTCATCGTCGTCGTTGACCCACTGCCATCCCTTCTGGGTGTGTTCGAACGCCTTGGGGTCGTCAAACTCCATTGTCATGCCGTCTTTAGCGCAGTCAACGGATTTCAGCAGATGCCGGAACCGTTCCATCGAGACAATGCTCGCTTCATCTTCGCCGAGGTCGACAGTGAGGTTCGCCAGAGTCTTGTGGCCATTTTGGGACCCTATCATACCAGATTAGCGGATATCGAACCGGCCACCGTTTCTCTGGCAAGCCGCGTACCGTGCCAGTACCAGCTGTCTTTCTTCAGGCGATCAAAGAGCGAATAGATAGAATCATCCCCTCTCCCGGCCAAGGAGTTGACAGCACCAGGCGCTTCGGCATCTTCGAAGACCAGAGAGAGTCCCTGTTGCGCCAGAAGCGAAACGGCCAGGATTGACAACGATGATCGCAAGAAGTTCACCATCCTGGAGGTGAGAGTGAGTGTCTGTGGGGGAGAATGGATTGTAAAGGGACCCCATTTTGTATTCAGGAGATGTCGACATCTTAATATATGTGTACGCTATTATTGGGCCCAAGTGTGATCGACATTTTGGGGTACATCTGAAGGTATCACGGACGTGGTTTAGCCCCGGTGTTTCTATCATTAAAGTGGTAGTTTATAGATAGAATGGAGATGAAGTAGCACTAGATAAGAGCTAAAATGCTTGTCAGGGGCACGCTAATAAGCGGCTGGCTCGTATTCAGCTGGAGACCGTTACGGGGCCCATTTTTTGAAACCCATTGTCCAGCAACGATTTCCATGGAAGATGATAAGCGGTTTGTTCCTGTTCATCATAATTTGCAATTCATGTTAAGCCACAGAGCAGTCCACAGAACAATCCATAGAGCAATCCTATTCGAGGCTGGGAGCTTTCGCGGCTCTCGAGTAGTATCCTTAGCATGAAGTATCTCAATCTCAAACCTCGCTTGGTATACGCAGGATTCGATCAACAAGGGATTCTGTCCGGACCTCCGCCCTAGGCCGATGATCTGGATGCTAAGCCGGAGACTGGGAGTCCTTGGCGATGTTGTTCATCCCTTCAGCAATCATCTTGGTATCCTGTCAGTGGAGCGTGGCACACATTCAACGGCCGCTGCAAGGGTTAAACAATCAAATTGATCGAGACAGCATCCATGGTTGAGCCACACGTTCAACCTTGGATTGGCCGGAGTGTCAACTTTGGACCATTTCCAGAACTTAACTTGAAACAGCAATCCAAATGACAGGGGTTCAGCCTCTGTTTGAACTGCAGAGTAGCTACTCCCATGTATAGAAGGAAGAACGTCGATCGAGATTCGCTGAGCTAAGCTGAGCTGGACTGACTCAGCTGTCACGGGACTGTTCATCACGGGACTGGTTCAATGACGTCAGTCATGCTACATGCCTCAGGCCGCACATCCCTGTATGGCATGATTCAATTCTGGCTCAGCCACTCCTCCAGCCATGTTTGTCTGTCAGACTTCGTACGAAAGTTTCAAGGGTCCGAAACAGAAACATATCACACCACCAATCCGGATGTTGGGTCTGCCGTCATCAGGACATTCCCCCCTGGACGTTCGAACGGACCACTCCCCACCCATGGAACCAATGGCCACGCGCGGTATTACCCTATACCACTCAGGAGAGAGACTTCTTCCGTACTAGGTTGGGGTTTGTGAGAAGGCGTCCACTCACCGCTACCGTATTACTTTCATCTGTGAGGGTGTGGTGTGCTTGAGAGAGATGTGGCTGGGACCAGTGGACACTAGGTAGACAGCCCCGCACCGAGTCTTCGGCCGGAGATCGCGATCATTTGGTTATTGATGGCGTGAGGGAAAATTCGTTTCCTCCATGAGGTGATTGACTATTGAATAGGAACGGTGAGTCAAAATCCTGGGTGATCTAATGGCCAGTAAATGTCAGGACAGAGTACTACTGTTGTATTATAAATTTGAATTCTTCCCTTCCTCTACCCTTTTGGATAGAACGGAGTAGGTAAGGTACATACCAAGTACTTCAGCAGTACCAGACCAGCACGGTCTACTAGATAATAATCTCCATATGGATTAAGTCACCGTCTTGTAGCTGTCAAGTATTCTGGAAGTATATGATTTGGTCAGGTGAAACCCCGCAGGAACTCCAGACTAAACGATATAGGTATGTGTTTTGTATTCCTCTGTATTGTATTCTTTCTTTCCCCTCTCGTACCTCAGGTGATTCGATTCAAGAATGATTCCCTCCGAGAGATGATGCTAATCTCTGACAAGAAGGGAATGCATGGTTTCTATATAAGGTTGCGACAACCCTGCCCTGTCTGACCTTGACCTTTTTTATCTACCCTTTCTATCTTGAAACACCTCGACATAGTACCTACTATAAGACCAACTTCCTACTATCGATCTATACAATCTACAAACACAACCACAACAATGAGTGCTGCCCTCCTGATGGTCCGCCCAACCATCCGTCATTTCTCCGTTCGCCGTCCTCGTCCAGATTCTCGCACCTCGCGCTTCGTCACCAGCTCCTGTCTCGTCTCCGCAGTCGTCCTCCCTTTCGTCCCACCAGCCCTAGAGAGCTCTCGCGAAAAGAAATCCGGCTATCCCAATCACAACAAGTAAGCTTAGTGATAGTAGCTATACAGATACTACTGCCAATAATCGAAAACCAAAAATCCCACCAAGCTGACTGGTGTCTACTTTAGAGCGCATCCCCCACTTTGCTTCCACGCGCGGTAGATCAATCCGTCCGGTGCCGTTGAACGGCGTCTTTTGATTGATCACTCTCCTTTGATTTTCTTTTGTTTCCTTTGAGCGACTTTTTTTCATTGGGAAGGGCCTACAACTCGTTTCTGACCGACGGTCTTATATCTTATCATTTTAGGCGTATCGGTACACACAACACATATATGCCCCTTGCATCTTGCTGTCGGACAAAATGACGTCGGGGTTCATCTTGCATATGGAGTTGGGGGCGTTTGAGCCATAACGATCGCTCGGCTTGATTTGACTTCTTTCTGTTAACTATGGTGGTTCTCTTATGTGAGAGTAGTATGCGCGTCTTGATGTGGTGTGGAAATGACATGCATTGCAATATACTTTGGTTCCGATGTGGGGATGGAGCTCAAAGGTCTGGACGGCATGGGCATTAAGTCCGAGAATTCAGCAACAATGCAAGTACTAGCGGCCTGGCGCCGCAAGGGAAATTCCAAATTGATATTGTGAGTAGAACTCAAGCAACAACGTAGCAATGCGTGTACATTACATCTAGCAAATGGAAAGAATGTGTTGGGTTTGGAATTTCTCCTGTACCTTTTGGTTCCCGCACATCGCCGATGGTGTCCGTAGTGAACCCACATCGTCCCCTTTTCAGTAGCTAGCACATTCCAAAAATGGTAAAACTCTGGTTTTTATTTTACAGAGCCAGACCCCACTCACTACTGAGACGGCCGTGGCAGATTGATACCTCAAAGCATAATTGCTTTAGCTGAATCGGTTGCCCGGGGGCGGTCGGAAAGGCCGGGCCGCCTCGTATTTTCCCTTTTCTAGTACCCGTTCGGCGTCGGTGTCGGGCTCGTGTCGAGTAGGGGCAGGATCCAGACTCGCCTCTACACTCGGTGAGTTGGTGTTGTCGGCGGCATTTTCGCCGCGCGGGAGGTTGCCTCGGTTCAGGCTGGGGGCGGAAGGAGTCGGTGTGGCTCCAGGTGTCACGTTTTTCCGCCGATCCTCTGCCTCCATGGCGGCCATCTGCGCCTTCCGTTTGACTTCCGCTTCATATCGAGATGCACGGTCGGAGTTGATGGATTTCTTCGCAAAGTAGTAGGCGCCGCCGCCGGCTAGTAGGGGGTGCTTGGTTAGTTCTCGAAGTCCAATCGATGGTACTTGATCTTGCTCTGAAGTTGAATTGAAGAGGCTTACCGACACAAAGAGTGCCCCAGCCTACCCTGTAGGAGCATTGTCAGAGCTTATTTCTCAATGAGATGTGCACGTTTGAATCACGGGTGTTGGCTGAGTGGTGACGCACCAGGTTGATCGGATCTAATCACCAAAGCTCTAGGATTAGTATGTTTTGGCAACAGTGTAATTGAGATAGTGACATACCGTATTCATAGTGTAAAAGCTAATGTGCAAATACAGAGATCAAAAAAATTGTCAAATGCGTGCAAGAAGATGAATAGATGGTGAGAAAATGAACTACGTCAATAATCCGGAAGGCGAATTTAATCAGGCAATTCTTATACCGCCTTCCATATTGAGACATCTGCTCCGTCAGCTTTTGAATAATTCCGGCCGATCCTCGACCAGGCTTCCATTCTATCTTTCTCTCACCTCACACACTCTCTATCTCTCGCATACCATCCCCATCTCCTACCTACTGTACAGAGTGACCCTCGGGCTATACTCCTCCGACCCACAGAAGGACCCTATTTGTCTCTCGGGGATGGTTGTACTTGTAACTCTCAACTAAGGCGCTGGTAGCCTTGGAGCATACTTCTGCACCGTGTCGAATCGGTCAGCAGCCATCATACGAACATAGATTCTTAGACATCATCTCAATACACATACAAACAGAGCACGGATCATGCCTCCTGCAAAGCGCAAAGCGACTGACAGTATGGTGCTTGAGACTCAAGGTCACATAGATATGGGCTGACTCGCAGTTAGGTGGTCGGTCTAGTAGAGCATCGAAACGAGCAACCCCCGTGCCTGACATCCACGAGGTTGGCAGTAGCGATGAATATTCCGATTACGAGGAGGATGCGAAAGTGGATAAACTGAAAGGTAGTGGAATTCGCCTGATTAGGAACTGCGACAAATGGCTTACTGACTCGTTGATAAAGAGGTCGTGGACAAATTCTCTCTCGAGTCTTTCAGCAATAAGAGCGACGGACATGTGCAGAAACACGATCCAAACTTCGGCTACAAGGACTTCTCTTCGCTGGATTTGAAGCCAGACCATGCCAACCGTCCCCTATGGATTGATCCGCTAAAGGGCACCATCACGCTGGAGAGTTTCTCTCCGTTGGCCCCCCAAGCGCAAGATTTTCTGACAACGATCGCCGAGCCTCTTTCACGTCCGACCCATATGCACGAATACCGGTTGACTGGGAATAGCTTGTATGCGGCCGTGTCTGTCGGTCTTCTCCCTCAGGACATCATCAACTTCCTTGACCGGCTGTCGAAGACTCCGCTGCCAGATGCCATCAAATCTTTCATCATCGATTTTACCAAGTCTTACGGTAAGATTAAGGTTGTGCTGAAACATAATCGTTTCTTCGTGGAGAGTACCGACCCGGGGATGCTCCAGATGCTTCTCCAAGATGAAGTCATTGGACCGCAGAGACTGCAGGGGTCGGAAGGGATCACACAGCAGGCAGCCCCGAAGATGGGTGGTTTGGTGATTCCAGGGACAAGAGATGCTGCCGGTGTGAAACAGACATCAGAGCAGCAAAAACAGCCTGCAGAGGAAGGGGCAGTCGAGAGGACCCAGGAGGATGATTTGCTCCTGGCGATCCGCGATGACGACGACGATGATGATCAAGAACAAGTCCACAGCTTTGAGATTCCAAACGAGGCGGTAGAACCAGTCAAAGCCCGCTGTCAGGCCATGGGCTGTCCGGCTCTGGAAGAGTACGACTTCCGAAACGACGAGATCAATCCCACCTTGGATATCGACTTGAAGCCAAATGCACGGATTCGAAGCTATCAGGAAAAGAGTCTCAGTAAGATGTTTGGTAACGGGCGAGCGAAGAGCGGTATCATTGTCTTGCCTTGTGGGGCTGGAAAGACCCTAGTTGGCATCACTGCTGCTTGCACTATCAAAAAGGGGACGATCATCCTGTGTACGAGCTCCATGTCCGTGGTGCAGTGGCGTAACGAGTTCCTGCGATGGTCCAATATCGACCCCGGCGACATCGCCGTATTCACCTCTGACAATAAAGAGAAATTCCGCCGGTCGACTGGTATTATCGTGTCGACGTACTCGATGGTTTCCCAGACGCGGGCCCGATCGCACGATGCACAGAAGATGATGGATTGGATTCAGTCGCGGGAATGGGGTCTTATGATCCTTGACGAGGTGCACGTCGTGCCCGCTTCTATGTTCCGAAAGGTCACATCGGCCATTGCCACGCAGAGCAAGCTCGGTCTGACGGCCACGCTGCTGCGTGAAGACGACAAGATCAAGGATCTGAATTTCCTGATTGGCCCCAAATTGTACGAAGCCAACTGGATGGAACTTGCCGAGCAGGGACACATTGCGAAGGTCCAATGTGCCGAGGTGTGGTGCCCAATGACCACTGAATTTTACTCCGAATACATGAGGGAGAAGTCCAGAAAGGCTGCTCTCCTTTACATCATGAATCCCCGGAAGTTTCAAGCGGCCCAGTTCCTGATCGACTACCACGAGAAGCGTGGCGATAAAGTCATTGTGTTCTCAGACAACGTTTACGCTCTCGAGCGCTATGCGCTGAAATTGAACAAGGCTTACATTTACGGTGGCACTCCTCAGAATGAGCGGATGAGAATTCTCGAGAACTTCCAACACAACGAGCAAGTCAACACGATTTTCCTTTCGAAGATCGGTGATACCTCGCTGGATCTCCCGGAAGCCACCTGTCTGATCCAGATCTCTTCGCACTACGGTTCTCGGCGTCAAGAGGCTCAGCGGCTTGGACGTATTCTGCGGGCTAAGCGTCGAAACGACGAAGGCTTCAATGCCTTCTTTTACTCTCTTGTGTCGAAGGACACAGACGAAATGTTCTATTCGTCGAAGCGCCAAGCGTTCCTTGTCGACCAAGGCTATGCCTTCAAGGTCATCACCCACCTCCAGGGCATAGAGAACCTGCAAGGTCTTGCATACGCAACACCCGGTGAGCGCCGCGAGCTTCTGCAAGAAGTCATGCTGCAAAATGAGACATCGGCGGAGGTGGAGCATGTCACGGACGACCTCTTCTCGGAGCGTTCTGGCGGTGCCAAGGGCAAGAAGGCGGCTGTGAAGCGGAGCGCCGCTACACTGAGTGGATTGGCTGGAGGCGAGGACATGGCTTACGTCGAGTACAACCGGAGCCGGAACAAGCAGCTGAAGGACAAGGGAGCGCACCATCCTCTGTTCCGAAAGATTGAACGAGACCTTCAAAAGAGAAAGAAGGATATGGCGGACCTGAACCGGTGAAGACGCCAGTCTTACTTACATAATGCTATTTGTTCCCTTCTCTGTCTATCATGTCTTTGCTTTTCCATATTGGGTAGCTTTCTTACCGCTGATCTACTGCGTAGTAGAGACGATCATTTATCTTTGGAACCATCTACCCCATAAAGTATGTCCATGTATCTGAATTGGATCTATAAAACATCCTTTGTGGTCGTCACATCCAATCAGACCCCCAAAAAGACACCGCCACGCATCAGGCCCCCCGAGCCAAGAACTCCGCCGCCAGGAGCATCATGGCTAGATGCTGGGCAACGATACGTCACAGTATATACCACTTGGATAAATAGCCCTTGATTGTATTCATTCAATCCATTTCTCAAGTTCCTTTCTCTTCAGACCAACACCCATACTATACAATCCCCCAATCCAAACCCAAATACACACCAACATGAAGCCCACAAGCATTATCCTCCCCCTGGGCCTCCTCGTCGCCAACGCCCTAGCCGTCGACGTTGAAATCACCATGGCAGGTGGGAAAACCGCCCTCCGTCGCATTCCTACTACGGGAGAGTGCATCGACCTATTCCAGGGGTAAGTATACGTGATGCCAGTCAATGGATTCTCCATAAATTCTCTGTGGAAGTTACATCCATGCTGACGAGCCACAGAACAAGCCATGCTAGTCTTCACGGTGGAGGTGAGGGTACTCTCTGCGTTTTCTGGGTGTATGTGTTCTCCCTTTTCTTGTCTTTTCTCTGGCTGGCGCGTTTAACGTGGTGTTGTCTGTTATGGTTGTACTGATACGTTTCGTGTACAGAGACTCTGGATGCACGGGTCCGCCGGTTGGATCGATCTCGACTGAGAGTCGCGATAGCGATATGGTTGATTCTGCGAATGGGGTGCGCTGCCATTGAGGATTTGGGGGTTTTTAATTCTACATGTGCCTAAGATGTTGGAGTGGTTTGGCTGTTTTTTGAGGATATATATACTCTTGATATGATGTTCTCGTGAGATTGATTTAGACTTTTGGGGGGTTTTGTTTCGGTGGAAGTCTTGTATACACGTCTGAATTATTGAGTCGCTACTATCTAGATTGGACCAAAGTCATCAACATGCAAATGATCATTCTATATTTACATACTTTAACACCGAATCGGCCAATCTAGATTCTAGCCTGACAAATCTGGCATCCGAACTATTACTAACCACGGCAGATGATTCGCCTGATGACGTCGTTACCGGCCTCTCCCAAAAGCCGAAGCACCGACCCCTGTTGCTACTCCGCATTCTCGTATACAATATATGTCATCTGTCAGAAGAAGCATCGAGACCTGAATACTGACTAATTGGATTGAAAGGGGTCGGTTTGTGAGGTCTGAGTTAAATACGTTGTACAGCTGATGACTGCTATATGAACCCCCGCTTTTCTACTCTCGGGGTGAGTGTCTTCTGACTAGTTTCTTTGTGTTGTTTTGACTTGCTTGAGATTGTATTGACATCATAGGTAGTGTATGAGGTTGACGTCGAGTCGCTATCTGTCGCTTCTTCGTTCTACGATCCGTGTCTGCAGAGTCACTCCTATAGGCCGTGATACTTCCCGGAGAGCTGCGACTTCGACCTCTAAGTCACCAATAGCTGCGACTCGTGCTTCCGCGCAAAGCCAAAGACACTGTTTTAGCACTGCTAGACCTAGCACAATGGCTACCGCACGCAAGGTTCAACTGTCCCTGGCCAACGCTGGCATCTTCTCGGCGGGGCCTAGAGAAGACACCGCTCGGACGGCAAGCCAGCTCCTGCAGGAAGACCTGGAGAAGCACCATGTGTTCTTCAATGATCAAGGATTTCATAGTCAGTCTTGCGATTCAAAGAACACCTTACCTGAGCAGGATTGTGCTGATGATAGTAGATCATCTGGTTCACCAGATTCTGACAATGTTCGCCCTGGGGGCGTCGCCGGATGAGGTTACGGCCATGTACAACAGGAACAAAAGTTACCAGAGGCCGGCCTTGCCTTCAGATGAGGCCGTTGTTCAATCTCTGTACGACAAGTCTCGGTTCAGAGAGTTGACGGGCAATGGCCAGAACTACCCCCATTTCCTGGCCTTTTTCCAGCAGGAGATTGACAAGAAGGGGGTAGAGTATGTCCTTAATGAATATGTCTTCAAGGGAGATGACAATGCCGAAAGCATGCTAAGCAGACTGTTTGGAGGTATGTCGTTGTGATATAAAGAATACCGTGGGCTACCACGCATACTTACAGCGTACCAGGACTGCTGCACCCAATCATCCACTTAGGCTTTGGCCTTGAGTTTCACCAGCCGGCTATCGTCGCGGAGGCTCTCGCACAAGTTGCCGTCCACGAGGACACAGTCGCGCGTCTGTTCCTCTTACCTGCAGAGACCCGCGCAGGCGGTGTTGGCAAGCCCGGGAAGAAGCCAATGCTGCAGATTCTGGAGGAGATGCGTGCGGACCAAAAACTAGCGAATTCTGTCCATTGGTCTGATGGAAACAAGATCCGAGACGGGGTTCTCAAACGAGCCTCGGAAGAGATGATCCAACATGCGGCTGAGTTTACCGTATCTGAGGATCAGGTGGCTGGAAAAATCGCGGAGATGATCAACATCCCGGGTAGGGACGCCCCGAAAATGAGCCTCGCCGATTTTTAGCACTGACAGTGGTGTTTAGTTTACTATACGAGTACCGCCCAACGCCCCCCCAAAGAGATCAAGTTCGACTTCTTTTTCCTGCACTCGCTCAACTCGTCCATTTTCCTCTCCACGTTCGTTGCACTGCCGTACCTCGATGTACGCTCCAAACTCCGTCTTTTGGAGTGGAAAGGGAGAATGGATCTCCTGCTATACGTATCCCGCGGTGCACCCGATCTCCTCTTAGACGAGGTGACGGGCCATCGGGCATCCAGTAGCTGGAACACGGTATTCGCCCATGGCAACAGACACCCGGAGGATGACGGCCACCTTTCAAAAGCGCTGCGGGCGATCGCTCACGGCGAGAATATTTGTCGTCCGTTCGAGGCACAAGCTCGCGAGCGGGGGTTGCCGATTACCGGGGATATGTGGCTAAAGGTTGGCAACATGGGTAGGTTGATCACTTTAAACGAATCCAACAGGAACCCGACGCTAATTTTAGCCACAGTCAAGGATTCAACCCTGAAACCGGACAACCTCTGGGTACGATCCACGGGATTTGAAGAAGCTTGGGCTGGGTTTGAGGACCGAGCACGTCTATAGGAGCCAAGGCCAAGTGGGGGGCGCCTATAACTAGTGCAATCAATTTTGGTTGACGCTATTCCACGTCTCCACTCGAGTTTGGTTGAACATCTGGGGTCGAGAGATTATATGCATGGTACTAGTGATAATAATAAGTTTGCACATCGCAGCTGTGAGCCCAAGTAAGCAAGTTATGGGAGACTATCGAATTATACCTTTTGAAGTGCAGGCGTGTCTGGATTGAATTGAGTGCTGGACGGCAGAATAACATGGATGGTTGGCCCGATCACGTGGTGATAGTGGGGCGGTGGAGAGAGATTCCCAACAGTTAAGAAAGTTGGCAGTTTAACCGAAAGAGCTTCTTCATCCATATTCATATCCGTATCCAGATCCATTCGGTCCTTTCATCTTTCCTACACTGTCCTGTCTTTTGCACCCCGTCATACTTTTTGAGTCCTGCGGTTTTGTCGTCATGGCGGGTGAAGACGAGACTCAGCGTCCAAAAACCCAGCAACAACCCTCGGATAGCTCCCGCGGGAGGTATGACGACGAGAATCCGTTCGTCGCGTTTCGCCGTTTCGCCGATGAACAGATCTCCTCCATGCTACAGTCGGTGACAGGCCTCCCATCCTCGGTGCATTCTCCACCTAGCGACCATTGGCCTGTTTTCACAGAGAACAACCATCATCACAACAACAGAGACCCGCGTGCTCTCCAGAGGGTGGCGGCGGGTGGCAACGACCAGGAAGATAGCGCACTCTCACCAAACGCCTCAACGGACCCATCTACACAACGAGAGAAGAACTTGCCAACATCGTCGCGATGGCCAGAGTCTGAAGACCCGTGGAACACGCATCGCGGACAAGAACACCACAATGGACCATCCGGTTTCTTCGATGACGTCGATTTCTTCTTCGACTCCTTCTTCGACCGCTACTGGTTCAACGACGCCTTTTCCTCGCGTTTCTTCCATCCCTACCAGCGCCCTTTCTTCGCGAATATGATGAGCGACGACTCGCCCGCCTGGCCCGTCACATACCTCATGTTCAGCCCATACTCGCCACTCCACCTAGAGCGCCAAGCGCAATACCGAGCCCATCGCGATCGCGGCGTCTTCACATCCCTCATGTCTACGTTGAAACCCTCGAGCTCCGAGCCTGACCCCGCGGAACCCCAGTGGCGCGAGGCCTTCGAGGACCTTCTGCGTCTCGAAAACGGAATGCCCATGCTGGAACGCGCCGCCGACGCACAGCAACCAACCCAGCCCCAGGAATCCGCAAAGGACTGGCTGCAGGGCCTGGTCAAGCGGGGCAGTATGGGAGACCGCTGGAAATACGTCGCCGGGAAGAACGGTCACCCCTGGTCGTCGATCACCCTCGACACTTCCAAGGATAATCAGACCCTTCCGGAAGGGGAACGCGCAGAGGACAACGCCGAAAGGACTGAAATTCGCTGGAACGAGGAGGATGGATCGGGGCCCACAACGGAACTGGACATGTACGATCGCTTCTTGACGGACATTGAAGCGCGTCAGCGCGAGTTCTTCGATGAGGCTCGCGCGAGTCCTCTCATGCATTTCCTTTTCCAGGGCTTACGCTCGCCCCGGGACAGAAGAGACCAAAGAGAGGAGGACAATGACGATGACACAGAGAGCTGGATAGATCTTGTCTCGGGCGGCCAGAAGAAATCCGTCCCTGATTCCGTCCCAGAGTCGTCGCCGTCATCATCATTAAAACAAGATACTCCTAAGACCGCGGAAACGGCCCAGCAACAACCCTATGTCATATCCACCAGAATCACAACAGACCGCACCCGCCTATCGGACGGTTCAGTGCAGACCAAAACGACAAAGACCAAACGATATGCAGATGGGCGTGAGGAGACCAACGAGTCCGTGGAGGTTGTTCATCCTTCCCAGCAGCACTCGGATGGGGACTCTTCCTCTGGGTCGAGCAAGAAAGGCTGGTTTTGGACGGACTAATCAATTGAACCAATCATGCTAATGACGCGCCAACCTGGCTTTTTCTTTTCTTTTTCTTTTCTTTTTCTTTCTTCTTTGTTGCTTGGATTTGTTTGGTGTGTCCTTCGTTACGATTCTCCTTGTGTTGAACACTTAGCGTTGTCTTTTGGTGTTGGTATTGATATCATTGTTTTGCTTTATTTCTTGCCTGCCCTGCACTGCACTGCTCTTGCGCTATTGACTTATCTATCTAATCTGCGTGACATGCTGAGACTTTCAATCTGCTTATTTATAACACTCACTTACTTCATCATTTCCCATTGAATCACTGAAAACTAGTCTGATCCTGCTTTGTTCAGTCCTGATATAACCACAACCCCATTACAAGCTAGGCAGTTGAAACTATCTAACCACAAGAATGATACATTACATTCCTAGTACATAAACCCACGTATAGTAGCCAGGTCTAATGCTGATGTCCACCTCTAGTCAGCTCTCATACATATCATTACTCTGAACACTTCAATCGGCCTTGACGCTCTTCTTCTGCGCCTTTCCGACTGTCCACCCCTTCGACTCCCAGTACTTGACGCTGTCTTCCATCTTCTTGTAGGCCCACGAGAAGGAAGGGTCTATTGGCGAAAGTTTGTTAGCTGGATGCTGTCATCGTTCATCGGGGGTAAGGGACGTACAAAGGAACTGTCTCAGATCG
Organism: Aspergillus taichungensis; assembly: GCA_002850765.1. Taxonomy (NCBI): domain Eukaryota; kingdom Fungi; phylum Ascomycota; class Eurotiomycetes; order Eurotiales; family Aspergillaceae; genus Aspergillus; species Aspergillus taichungensis. Next base: position 150,441 of record KZ559551.1, on the reverse strand, counting down.
TGTCTGTTATCGTCAGGAGAGTACTGCTCTGCGTGATAACTGGGCGTAATCACGGTCATCTTGTGGCGGTTCAGGGCGCTGTAATTGTCATCAGCATCAGTGTATTATCCTTTATCGGTCATGCTGCAGATGCTGATAACTCACTAGTTGTAGAAAAAGTGGCGCGTTTTCTCGTAGATCTCGCGAGGGCTGTAGTCGTTGCCCCAGACGTGCAGTAATCGCTCGTACATGGACCACGGACCGAGCTTGGCGACCTTGCGGAGATAGCCGAATGTCGAGAGCTCTGCATATGTGACGCCCATGTCGGCCTCGTCGGACTGGACGTAAGTCGACGTGATGGGTTCGAGCTCGGCGGTTGGAGTCGCGTCCAGGAACTCGTGGAGGATGGGGAGTTCGAAGGAGTCGCGCGCCCAGGCGATGAATTTCTTCAAGTCGACTTTGCTGATGGAGCCGATGGGGTTGAGCTGGAGAGTGTCAACATTTACATGACAATCAAGTGTATGTATAGAAAGGGACTTACATCTGCGCTGCTGGCGTCATATTTGGTCAAGTATCCGCGAAGGCTGTTTAAATTAGCATATTGGTTTATAGGATGAACGGGGTGGAGTGTAATGCTAGATCTGCTGTGGGATCATGCACGCACCATTCTGCGCAATAGTCAGTAAATGTGTACGCAAATTAACATAGCTAGCTTGAACATACCATCTACATTAGACGCGGCCAAAACGAGCAATCCACCACCATTGGGACGCTGGCGAACAGTCGGGAGCAAAGATGCGAAAAGATAAGCGAGGACCATCCTCAAACGGGCCTGTACGTTCTGCAGAGCTGCATTTTCCGCCTTACCCCCACCGTGAACCTTGAAGCGAGGCTGGAAATTGGTGACAACGGTGAACATATTCGTCAGGGCGGTCACGACTGTATCGAAATTGAAGTCGATGTGGTATGAGCCAATGTCCGTTGCAAGCGCTTTCGATCGATCCCTAGTCTCCTTGCTAGAGTTCTGCGTGCCCATGTAGCTTGTGTGGAAGATGCGACTAGAACAATCAGTACTTGGGGCCCTAGTTCCTTCGAAAATTTCGAATATGAGTAGCAAATGGAAATCTTACTTGCAGACTTCTTGGCTTGTGCTGGGAAGCCAGTCGGAGCCCTCGGGCTCGGCGCAGAGCTTGCGCACATCCGCGATAACTTGCTCGTTTCCTTCTTGGACAGCCTTGACTACTTCCCTGCACATTGAGTGGACAATCACAGCGGTGGCGCAACTGTCGATCCCACCACTGAGCGGAAGGAAGTATCCAACAGCCCCGCATCTCCGAAGATAGTCCCAAAGCCAGCACGCAGGACCCAGAGCGACTTCTTCTTCAGGAGCATGGTACCGAGGCATGATGGTATCAGACGGAGCTAGACTAGGCTCGGCTTCTTCATCGCTGCGGGAAAGCCTCGTGTCCAAATCAAGGCGAACAAAAGGAGCTTGTTTGCTGGCTTGCATGTTGCGACTGGTGCTCGAGCGATACGTCCGCACCTACATGGTGTTAATGCAGTTTCAAATCAGGCGGGCGTTAGAGCTCAGACCTCTTCGATGTCAACAGTAGCTGTGACGACTTCCACGTCATTGAGAGAGAATTGAGAGCCCTGGGCTACGAGATTTCCATTGACGATGATCATCGCGCAGCCATCGTAGTATAGCCTGTCGCCATCGCAACCCTGCTGGTTGGCATAAAGATAAATACCACCACTCTAGGAAAGTGTCAATATCATATTTCGCAGTAATTCCGTGAGAACCCTTACCAGCTTTGTCGCCTGGGTAATAAGGTTGATACGGGTGTCGAGCTTTCTTAACTCGTGGTGACTTCCTGACGAGTTCGAGATGATCTCCACACCAGCCAGAGAATAAGGGATGTGCGGGCTGTCCGGGAAGAGTTAGCTAGGATGCTGCGACCATATTGCATGTACCACATACCCATTCGGAGTGAAAAGCTCCTCGCAAGTCTCCAGACCCAAGCAAGTATCTCTGGTGCTGATGACAGCATCGCCGAATGGAACCTTGTACTGGCCAGTAATCTTTCCAACAATCTGCTCTAGATAATAGTCCTCTACTTCTCGTGGTCGCTGCCACGGCGTGAAGTGCCTCATCTCTCTATAATTTCCATCTGAAAACAAGCTGTCAGAAACACTGCTAGTATCGCGACGCAAAAAAGGGTAAATATGAAGAGGAAAACAAGTGGACAAGGTAATAGTATACTAACCATTGGCGAGCCACATTTTGGGGCGGATGAGGATAATTTCCCGGTTGAAAAAGATGACCCTTCCACGGCAGTCAGTTTCAGCGCGCATATGAGAGCGATATGTTGAATGTACCGGCAATTATATCGCACATTCCGATGGCGAACGGGCATTCCCACATCGACCACAATGTCCTGGCAATCGGGGTGGTCGATAATGCGGGCAAGCATTTCCCAAGAGTGTAGGAACGTATCACCTTCGAGGAATCCATCCAGTACTCCATAACCTACCATTGCGCTAAGGTATCAGATTGTATTCCGTTCACTGCCAGTGGAGAAGCTTACCGGTGATTTCAAGCTCAGGCCCGACTCGCAAGGAAGCGCCAGCTGCTTTTGCTTTACGAATGCTCTCAATGATCCTCGCTGCGTTTCCCTCAAAATCGAGAGCCCACTGATTAAGGGAGCTAATATGCGAGATCAGCACGTATCCGCGAAAAGAAAAGATCCGAATTGCCTGTGCCGTACCATGTTGCCAGGGTGACTAGGTGTCCCATTTTGATCAAAAGGGCCGGCTTTCACGGCGCACCAATGAACAACCTAATCGGTAACCAGTATGTGTTTATAGATGGTACTGGTAGGCGACGAAGGTCCTAACGGTGTCTATCGAGCTCATGTCACCTAATCAGCGAAGTTCCAGTAAATGCAGCAAATGCCGTAGAGTTGATTGTTCATGATCCATTGTACGATCTTTAAATGGAAGCCTAATAAACCATGAGGAATACGAGAAAGGAAACAGGGCCAATAACTACCTTGACGATATCAATCTGCTGTCGAGCAAGAATCGAGTCGTTGATAAGAATTGGAGACGGAAGACATCATAATCGGTCACGTGTGTGGGGAGCTCCCCTCGTACCCCTCTATGGTCAGGGTAATACCGTATCCAATTACACATCCATAGCGGGTTGATGGAATCAATGGTATTCGGGATACCCGCCACCCCGGAACTCCGCCGCGATGATCCTCGGCCAAACAGACTGCTGATTAATCGGTCATATCGTCCCCTCGTTCGGTTGTTGGATGATTCGCCTTCTGTCAACATTTGAATGAGATACGGTTTTATGCTTGTCTTGGGAGAAGTTCTGCTCATTGTGCCTTTTTGGTCTGATTCATTAGACGTGTTGCTCTTTCTGTTTGCATAGATTGATACCACCAGCTGTTATTGTCGCATACATATTTCCAGACGTATCACATACCAGACAACTCATACATATAATCGCCAGTCTCGCGACAGGATGACGACTACTCCTCAGATCCCAGCTCCTGCGCATACACAAGCCGACTCGATGCTGTCTCGTCACTTTGGAAGGGAAACGGTGAACTATTTCTCCAGTAAGTCTGCCCCAGGACGCAGAGGAACCAATTGAAACTGACTGCGCTAGGTTCTCCTCTAAACCGGTTGTCTTTTCTGCGCTCTGAGCACCCTTTCCTGTCAGCCGCGTTAAGACACCCATCGACGCGCTTTGTGCTCTTAAAAGACCTCGCGCCGCTTACGAAGTCGCCGTCGGAGTTATATCTCGCCCAGTATGACGAGGTCCGCAATCTGGTTCCCGAGAACTTCTACGATACGTCCGAGGAAGACATGATCAAAAACTTCGACTCGCGGAAGACCACCGCGAACCTCATATTCCTGGGTGTAGACGAAACCCGCAAACAGGACGGTCTAGCCTGGAAGATTTACAAAGGCGCACCCTTCTTCGCCCTCGATGTGACACCAAAGGGATGCGAAGAGCAGCAAAACGGCGCCAGCGCTATCATCAGCGCCATGGAAGCCAAGGGACTGAGCTTTTTCCAATCCCGCGTAGTCATGTCCTTCTCTGCTGACGATGGTGCGTCCCTTCCATTCCTTCCTCCCCTCCCAACCGTGGAATACCTCCCACTCATGCCCTTCTAGCCGCCATCTACGCACAGGCTCGCGCCCTCGCAGACTGGAACACCCGAAACAACTACTGCGGCACCTGCGGCAACCCAACCCTATCCGTCAACTCAGGGACCAAGCGCGCCTGCCCGCCAACAGACGCCGCGCGAGTCGCCGAAGGGAAATCCCCCGAGCGACCAGGGTGCAACACGCGCACGACGCTCTCGAACCTGTCGTTCCCGCGGACCGACCCCACCATCATCGTCGCGGTCGTCTCCACGGACGGAAAGCGCATCCTCCTGGGCCGCTCCAAGCGCTTCCCGCCGAATTGGTACTCCACCCTGGCGGGTTTCATCGAGCCCGCGGAGTCGGTCGAGGACGCGGTCCGGAGGGAAGTGTGGGAAGAGGCTGGGGTGACCCTCTCGCGTGTCATCATCCACTCGTCTCAACCGTGGCCCTACCCGGCTAACTTGATGATCGGCGCCATCGCGCAGGTCAGCGACCCTGCCCATGAAGAGATCCACCTGCTGCATGACCCAGAGCTCGAAGATGCGAAGTGGTTCGATGTTAAGGAGGTCGAGGAGGCGTTGAAGGTGGGCACCAGTGCCTTGGGTGATAAGGCCGGTCCGGAGTACAAGGAGGGCGGTTTGAGATTGCCGCCCCCGACTGCCATCGCTAACCAGCTTATCAGAGCTGCGGTTAACATTGATGGTTTGACTGCAAAGGGTTCCAAGATGTAAAGAGGCGCTGTTCGTTGAGCTCTTATATCAATCATCTTTTTCATTCCCCCTTCAATCTCCCTTTTCTCATTTTTTAAAAGCCTGTGATTGTTATGTAAATACCTCGTTCATATACGGTGTGTTATATAGACTAAATGGACTAAATGTGGGAACTAGCTTTACGACTAGTCACGACTAGAGGAGAATAAGATATGTAGGCCAAAATCGAGTTACTCAAGAGTGATATGCATATGTGAATCGACCGTTAACGCCAGAAGAGGGTCATAGATTTGCATACACAGTCCCGTCCCTCAACTCATGTATACTCCCCCGACCACTAGGCGACCCAACCTCGGTATACATCCTCCCATCCCGCAACTCATGGATAGTTATTCTCCGATGCGATTTCCGACGTCTCGAGCTCCGCTGGGACAGCGAAGAAGACGTACTGCGGAATTCTCGCGACGGGGAACAAACGCTGCCTTGGTCGCTGAATGCGACATTGCTCTCGGGTGTCTCTTCTCGGCTGGCTTGCCCGATGGAGGCTTGTAGTTGGTTGTCTGCGATCATTGCCATACCGATTTCACGGTACCACTTGTGAAGTTTGGTTGCGTAGCTCATTTCGTCGCTGGTGGAGTCGACTTGTGGTGCGTTTACTTGTGTTCCGTCCGCGGATTTGAGCACGGCCCATGAGCTTGCGTCTGTGTTTACGAGCGTTACGGAGTGGTGGAAGTGTTGGGGGCGAAAACTTTGGAGGAGAATCGCGTCGCCGTCTGCCAGTGATGGGAGCGCTTCTTGGCGAGGTTGGAAAATATGAGCTTGTAATGTTGTGCCGGCCATGGATGGGTCCGTGAGCTGAAGCACCAGCAAAAAGTCTTTGGTGCCTGAGGTGGCGCGGGTTACCGGACAAACCTCCGTTGCGATCGAGATCGTGTCCGTTAAGGTATTGTCGTGGTCAACAAGTGCTGCCAGCGAAGAAAAGTGCGCGCGCTTGCGGTGGTGACGAGGGGAATTGCGGTTCATATCAACCAGATCAACGCTGTCTAATGATTGTACGGACTCGTAATCGTCATGTGAATCCGTGTCTGGACTTTGATGCTCCCTAGGACTATGGTACGTATCCACGTCATCCTGAGCAGGGACCTCAGCATCATGGACCAAGACACTGTTTCCGGTGTCTTCCGCTTTCACTTCTGTCGGTTCTTGATGCAAGAGCGGTTCATGAGGCAGCGTTTCGATCAGTGGAGCTGACTTTTGTGTATCGTCAGGCGTGGGTGGAATGGCACCTGCAGATATTTCCATAGGAATTTGTGCGTCAGGTCTCGATAATTGGGAAAGTTCCGGAGTCAGCGGCATTTGAGATTCGGAGTGATTGGGCGATTTGCTGGGAAACTCAGGGTGGTTGGGCTCTGTAGTCGATCCATTCACAGACAAAACAGCCTTATCATGTTGTCGAGCTGATTCTCCAACGTGGTTTTCTTTCCAGCTTGGTGCATCTTGGTACTCATGGTAGTCTTGAACTGTATCGACATCCATAGTCCCTTGGACAGGCCCCAACCCTTCCAGCGCTGGGTCGATAGCTAGTCCGAAGCTATCTGGAGCACTAGAAGGATAAGCTGGATAATGCTGTTGGGTTGTTGGCAGATTACCCGAATTGGCATCAAAGAAAGCTGGTTCTGGACTCTGAAGTGACATTGTGTCTTCTGCTCTGTTCAAGATATCGAGCGGCTCCGGCCCTTGTCCATCCAGATTAGAAGGTCCTCGTGGTGACATGGACATTCGCGACCTTTCGAGTTCTTGATCCACCTGGAACTTGGCAAATTTCATATCATCGTCCTTGCTTGCTTGGCCTTGTGATTTTGCACCTTCAACATCTTCATCCAAGATATCTTTTAGGGCGCTCTCTTTTTGCGCATCTTCCAGCTGTTCCTGTTGAACGTACTCCCCTCGGGCTCTTTCTTCCTGGATGCTTTCCTCTCGGATGCCTTCCACCTGGAGCTCTTCTTGCCGAGAGTCGTCCTGCTGGATGTTCGGGTTATCCTCCTGCTGAATATCTTTTTGCTGATTATCCTCGGACTGAATGTCCCCAGGCTGAATGTCCTCGGGCTGAATGTCCTCTTGTTTGACGTCCTCCCGTTTGATACATTCCTGCTGGGTGTCTTTCTGCCTCGATTCCTCCTGAACCGTTCTCGGTTGCGGGACTTCGCGTGCGTCGTCGTCCATGCTTTCTCTCACCTCAGCACGCTCGGCACCCTCATGCCCTATTCCATCCAGTTGTGATTGCTCGCCTTCGGACTGGTCTTCTTCCTCAACTTCTATCACTCCGTCTTCCTCTTCTTCAAATTCCACTTCAATGCCCTCCATTTCACTGCCTGCCTCTTGGTCCTCCACATCGCTCCCTGGTGCTTCTTCTTCCTCTGCTTCCAATGATCCCTCGACCTCAGAGGATTCCCCAGTCGCGACATCGTACGGCATTTCGTCAGAGTCTGACCCCTCATCCTCGGATCTTTCAGCGGTATCCGGGATTGGCTGTTCCTGTTTCCTCACCTCTGGGGAGTATGAAGGTGCAGGTTCGTCTTCACTGTCGCTATCCAAGACGATGACTTCTGTCTGTGCCGGTTTAGGAGTCGGTTTTGGTTGTTGTTGTTGGCCAAGGCCTTCATGAGACATGCCATCCGACTCGCTGTCATACTCAACCATTTCGCCGGATTCTTCATCGTACTCGTCGGATTCCTCTTCGGCATCTTCGTCATCTTCATCAAATAGACCTGCTTCTTCGTCCTCTTCATCCTCTTCGTCATCTTCGTCTTCTTCGTCACCCTCGTCTTCGCTTTCGCTGTCGTCGTATTCGTCGTACTGTCGCAGTTCATTTCTACTTTGAGTGTCTTGAACGGAGTATCCGCTTTCGTCCGTAGAAAGACCAGTGACTGCCACTGGCGGGCGTGATCTGAGCTCTGATTCAATTTCGGCGACGCTCTGCGGTGCATGCTTGTTTTCTAGATATTCAGAAGTATCATGCCCACTGCCAGCCGGCAAGCGTTCGGAGTAAGGATCCTCGGGGTAGTCCTTATTCTCCGATTCAGATTCAGATTCGGATTCGCGGACGTCGTCTTGCAATTCTTCGTCTTCGCTTGCTTCCAACTGCGGTTCCTCTTCCGATCCTTCTAACTCATCTTCATCATATACTTCGCTATCTTCCTCATCCTCTTCCATACTTCCCTGTTGGCTTCCATCGTCCACATGGGTTTCTGCAGCTTCCACCGTGGACTCAACAATGGACGATGATTCGTCGTCCTTGATATCATTCGTGGTTTCTTGGACTAATTCGTTCTGTTCAACGAATGCATCAGAAGTGCTTATTGCAGCCGAATTGAGCGTTTGCGACACCGATACCGATGTAGCCTTCGTGCTTGCGAATGTTGGGGGTATATTAGAATGATTGTCAATCGCATGAGGCAAGGCTTCTGTGACAGCCCCAGAAAGATCGTTATTTCCTGGTGGTTTGGTTTCGGAACCTGATGCAGCGGACCTCTGAGACTGCGACTGTACGCCCGCCGCGATAGAGGCGAAGTATCCTAGTGAATTGTTGGATGTGGTGACCAGCGGCGAAGGGATAGGTAGACCGGGAGACGGAATAGGATATAGGTGCGGTGTGTCTGTCGGTTGATGGACAGCAAGCCCCATACGGTGCGCCTCATGGGATAGGCGAAATTGTTCAGCATGCTGGTCGATAAAGGGAGGAGCTTCGTGTGCGTGTGGATCTTTCTCTTGGCGGTCAATTTGATGCTCTCGACCTTCAGAGACCGCCAGGGGTCCATCTTCCATAACCGTATCCAAGTCGGCATCATTGTCTTTTTGCAGTTCACCCCCCAACTCGGGTTTCGCTTGAGCCTGTGCTGTTTCCACAGGGTTCCGATCAGTTTCACCAGCACTCTGTTCCTCATTATCTGATATGGCCTCCTCATCGAAAATCCATGCCCAGTCCGCCGGGGCGTTTTTCTCGCCTGGACTTTCGGGCTCGTCAATCAAGCGCCAATCACTATTGTGCATGCTGAACCTAGTGCGCTTTCTTCCTTTTCCTGGGATGAATCCATCCTCCTCTGCGAAAGGATCAAAAGCCGAATCGACCAGGCCCCCGTATGATTTTCGTGACCGTCCAGCAAACGCCGGAGATTGCCAGGAACCGAGCCCCATAGCTGACATACTAGGTCCATTGACGGTATAGCCGTTTGTAGTTGCGGGCAAGGGCGGGGGCGTACTCGGAACAGCCTCTTCGGCTGACGCAGGCGATGGAGAATCGACCTTCACGGTTGATAGATGCTTGGAGGAACGTGATATCTAAAAATGCGTTCAGTCAGCATACATTGCCCTGTTTTGAAATTCCGAACTCCCAACCGTACCTCTAAGAGTACGCGGTCGTCAAAGTGTACATCCCACGCGATCCATTTCCCAGGCGATTGGCCGTCCGTCTCCTTGCTCACAAACCTTGAGCCAGCCAGCCCAAGGCGAACAACATCACCAATCCCAACCTGCGATTTTGCGACATTTTCTGCGATGACCCCGTGGAAGACGACCTTCACTTGTCCATTCAACCGGCGGAGACGAACGTCCGGATCTGCCAACAAAAGGCTCAGTGACTTTGTCGATGATGAGTAAGGCCACAATAATGTAACTACGGCGTGTATGCAGCTATCTGACTGGCGCTCGACCGTTGGCGAAAGTTCCGCGATAGGGGTGGTTGCCAGCTGTAAGGGCTCGGAGGCCGCAGATTGTTCGTCCGCACTCATCGTTGTAGCCAGGTATCGGTATGCAACTTCCACATGGTTCCAGTCACGATTAGTACATGATTTTTTGGATATGAGCGTTGATTTGACGATATGCTTTCATGTCGCGAGCGACCAAGAAGCCAAACGAGCTCAGAGCTGATGAAGGAAGAGGTCCGAACGGGAGCGAAAGAAAGATGGCGCGCTTGATCGATCCGCTACATCATCAAGCTACTGCCGTATCACATGCGTAATATTACCAGTGATTCCTCCTTTAACCGCAATATAGTATTGTATTTTATGTATTGATAGTACATGTCTTCCCATCTTGAAGGAGACTTGTGATCTCCAAAGCTTTTATATTACTTGCTTCTTATGAAGATACTTGATCCGCTGATGCCAAATCAAACCTTGATTTGAAAAATTCCTATCATCCACACAGTACTTGATATCGACAGCTCGAGTGGAGCAGCAAATCACGACATCGCATGGGGACCCAGTGGGGTCTGGGGAACCATCAGATGTCATGACTGGAAACAATCCGCATAGGTTGCGACAAGGACCAATTTTGGACGTCAGAATCATACATAATCCTTTTTCTTTTTCCCGGGTGATCGTTCAATATCTGTGGCCGACCTGGAAATGTCCCTATCAATCCCCGTCCGTCGGATAGCAGTCATCGGCGCAGGGCCATCTGGTCTCGCTGCAGTAAAGTACGGAACTATTCGTTATCAACCCAAACCCACATGTGACGCTGCTCGCATTCTAACCATTGTCTCAGATATCTACTCGCGGAAAAATGTTTCGAGAAAATAGATGTGTACGAGAGGAGAGCTCAACCTGGGGGAGTGTGGAATTATTGTCCGGCAACCATCAAGCAGCTCATGAAAACCCCGGTGCCTCAGACCACTCCCGACGTGGGGCTCGAGGAGCCAATTTGGCATCCCAAGGGAAATGCAAAAGATCAAATGGAACCCACATTTGTTTCGCCCATTTATTCGACTTTGGATACCAATATCCCCAAGGAATTGATGGCATATGGTGAAAAGGCCTTTCCCGCTGATTCACAGGAGCTGCCGAAGTATACGACGGTCAAGCAGTATCTGGACGAATATGCGGCGGAGGTGAAACATCTGGTTCAATTCGAGACCCAGGTTTTGGATGTGCGGCTCAAAGGGAAGGACTCCCAGACATGGGCGTTGACGACAAGAAACCTACAAACCAGAGCCGAGCGGACTGAAACCTACGACGCCGTAATCGTCGCTAGCGGTCATTTCGATGTGCCCTACCTGCCTGACATAGTGGGGATCAAAGACTGGGATGTGGCATACCCAGGCGCTATATCCCATTCCAAACTCTACGACTCCCCAGATCCATTCCACGGCAAAAAAGTCGTTGTCGTAGGAAGCTCTGCCTCTGGGCTCGATATTGGCAACCAGATCAACAAAGTGAGCAAGGACAAGGTACTGGCATCCCACCGGGCCATGCCACTTCCCACCACCACAGACAAGATCTATGTTCCGGAAATCGTGGAGTTCCTGTCCCCCGCCACTCATGACAGAGCGGTCCGCTTTGCAGACGGCAGGGTTGAAGCAGAGATCGATTCGGTCCTGTTCTGCACCGGTTATTTTTACTCCTTCCCGTTCTTGTCGTCACTCGACCCTCCGGTGGTCACCGACGGACGTCGGGTGGAAAACATCTATCAACACATCTTCTATGCGCCCAACCCGACGCTCATATTCCCCGTCTTACCCCAGCGGATCATTCCATTCCCGCTGGCCGAAAATCAAGCGGCCGTCTTTTCTCGCGTTCTATCCGGACGGCTAGCTCTCCCGTCATATGCTGAGATGAAAGAATGGGAGACCTCTACGATTGAGCAAAGGGGCAGCGGAACACCGTTTCATGTTATGCCATTCCCTCTAGACGTAGACTACATGAACATGCTTAATGACTGGGCATCCAAGGCCGAGCCACGACCTGGGCTTTCTGACGACCAAAACGGCAAACAATGCAACCGTTGGGGAGAAAAGAACAAATGGATCCGACAGTTGACCCCTGAAATACGGAGGGTATTCTTCGAGAAAGGCGAGGAACGGAGAACCATTAGAAGCTTGGAAGAGCTTGGATATGATTTTGAGCAATGGCAGAAGGAACAGGCCACACTATAAGATATTCCAAAGGATCCCACTGTGGGTCTAGCGCGGCTGAATCAATTTCAAATAGAGTCTATAGAAGACAAGTTCAATGGAACATTCTCAGCATGAAGTATTGTGATTGTAACCGCGACAGACCAAAGCTAGTGGGCCGAGGCGCGACAGCTGGCACATCCCGGTCGACCGAGTGGAGTTGGGCGCCGATAAGGGTCACGTGCCCATGATCAACCGCGCAGCTGTCCCGTCTCTCAAGTGCGTGATGCGTTCATTTGTCTTTCATTCATACTCCTCACTCCTCATTATTACCACCTTCACAGAGTCCTGTCACCACCTTAGAGTCTCGTGTCTTGCAGGGGGCATATTCAACTTGCATAGGCAATTCTTCAATTTCCCAGTATTTCATTCCCTACTGCTTAATCTTCATTATGGCTTCCAACACTTCCGCGGCGTTCTTCGGTTGCGCATAATGGAGCGGAAGCGCAAGGCTCCTAATTCAGTATCAACACAACCTACCGACTTACATAGAGCAAAGAAGCAAAAAGGGAACATAATCGTCCTCGACAGTGACAGCGAGAACGAACACGAAAGTGACAGTCTAGAAGAAGACGAATGGTATATCAAGTGTATACTTGACGAAACAGAGTCCCAGTATCTAATCGACTGGGAAGGACCCTGGTCGCCGACTTGGGTGAGTTATCTGGCCGACTCACAGCATTGAAGGTTATTTGGGCCCAGTATCTCAGTTGAGATTGTTACTGACAAGGAAATACCGGTGACCAGGAACCAAAAGAGCACGCAAACGACGGTGCAGTTCAAGTGTGGGAGCAACGAAAGAAACGACGTAACGCTCTTCGAGAGGCGCTCTTGGCTGAGTCTCCGCCGACAAACTCATCTGTTTCAAACCCTCTAAATCCCGAAACTTCCGAACCGAATCCGCCTGAAATCGAGGAATCTATCTTGCAAACCAGCACCCGCTCCAACTCTCCCCTATTTGTACCCTTCGGTATCATCTCAGAAACACCACAGGTCTCCGGAACCCGTGCGGTCTTGCAAGACAATCGCGTGATAGAAGAAACGCCTTTGACAAATCGCGCCATAAGAGGCGAACCACGCGCCACGGTTAATCGCGGAAATTCTACGCGGGGCGATAGATCCACCAACTCGGGAGCTGTGTTTGAATACAGCCCTCGAACTTCAATTCCTCGTGAACTTCGACTGCCAGACGAAGCCGAAGACAACCTTGCCTGTGATACACGAAGTGGCATCCCGCTCACGAGCCAAGAAGCCTCGACCCATCCACCTGCCGTGGACGGACCTCTATCAGACACCGAACACCCCTATAGCTCTGCTACGGAGATCCTCTCTACCGTACACGGACCAGTGCTTGCTTCGATTGATCGCTTCAGCCAAGTAGACGAAATTGCTGAAACACCGGCGCCCCAGTCCGGCATCGTTGACCTTCCAATCCTTCTTAGTCAATCACGAGCAAGAAGCCGTATCTCCGGCACACAGCTATCCTCTCAAACAACCAGCTATCGGTCTCCCTACAGATCGCTACTACCCAAGATTCACTGCAACTCTCCCCGTTTGCCAGGTTTGTTCTTCTAGCTTCTATTCACAGCTCGCCACCAACTTGCTGCGTAGGATCTGCTGACCATTCCCTAGAATCGGTGTCACAGTCAGTTCTAACCAGCAGCGAACGTCTGTCACATTGGTTCTCGAGGTCTATCTCTTCCCGCCGAAGCAGCTTGCCTGTCCACTCAGCCTTAATCATGGACGATAAAGATCGGCGAGAGTCGTCATCATTGGCGGAGACCATGGAGAAGTATAGTCAGATCGAAGGAGCAACCCCTAGAGAAAAGATGGCCAATGCCTACGCCCAGATGCGCGCGCGAGCCAACGGTGGCATGTCTCAAAACGCGGATCCGAGTGCAACCCCTTCCTCTGCAGGGGATATCGAGCCTTCTGCGCCGGTCTCTGTGCCAGAAACTGCAGAGCCGCTCAGCATTAGGGTGGAAAAGGAGCATGCCCTTCCGGTTGAACATGAAATGCACCCGCCCGTGACAGGGGCCGCGGTCGAGCCGACTGAGATCGAGAGTCAGCATTTTGGGCTGCAAACTATTCAACCCAGTGCATTGACAGTGACACATGTCGAAGAACCGTCCCCTGGATCAGTGCACCTTGGGCCGTCAGAGTTCGCTGTGCCACTCCCCATGGATTCTAGAGTCAAAGATGATTATGAACGGATCTTGGAAGCCCATTCCCAAAACGTTCAAGATTTTCTCAAGTGTTCCTATCCTCAGGAAAATATCCCTGAACACGATGTGAGTTCAACGCTTGGATTTTGCAATGTCTTCAATCTGACTGAAATAGCGCGGACGTGTTGTATCGACAATGTACAATCTTCTTCGACAGCTAAGCAATGTCACGACCCACCCCGACCTAAACATCACGGAGCACATCAAGGATTCATCGTCCGACTTGAAACAGGAGGCGGCTTGGGCCGAATACTCCAGTGCAAAGTTCCTGTTCCTGGGCTACCTTGCCGAAAATGCGACAGACAAAGACATACATCTCGTGGTTATGGTGCACGGCGAGAAAACTCAGAAGGTTGTTGAGCGATACCTCGCAGGCAAAGGACTCGTATACACCAGGCCCCGAGGTGAGATGGGAACTGGCACAAACTTGGAAGTTTCCATGATGAAAGGATCGTTGAGTTTTGGCATTCAGTCCACACAGAACGATGGTGTCATCGGTACATACAGGACCCCTTCGGCGATCATTGCGATGGACTCCTCGTTCAGCCCGAAGAACCCAATGGTTGAACATATGCGGACCACCTTTGCCCGTGATGGCAACCTCCTTCCTGCAATCCGACTGGTGGTGTCAAATTCCAGCGAGCATGTTGAGCTTTGCTTCCCTAATTTTCCGGAACTCCGGCGCCTCTACCTACTCGTCCAATATACCATGCGCCTTCGTGACGTGGTTGGGGACCTCCAGGATGACGCATTGGGAGTGCAGGAAGACGCCGAGGAAATCATAACATATCTTGTATCGGACAACTTCAACGCGCATTGGTCTTTACCTCTAGTGGAGCCGCTGCACATCGTGGACGCGGGTGAACTGGATCTTACCCAATCCCAACATCCAGAGCAAAGTGGCAACGGCACGCCTTTTTCCGCCCCTCAGATTCAGAAACGTTTACATGTGAGTTGTCCCATCCGACGGCCTATGCCGTTTGTGGATCTAAGCTAACCATCGTAGACGGAGGAGGAATCTTCTGGGCAGAGCTCCAAACGGCCTAGGACAGAGACATCACAAGAAGCTAGCCAACAAACGGAGTCCACAAAGTTCCCAAGCCAAACTCTCGATAACGACCTACATCTGTTGGAGCGACACCTTGTGCAACTGAGAAGCTCACACGCGACAGAAGTTGAGTCACTGCGGAAGGCCTTGACACAAGCGCAGTCCGGTCTACAAGAAAAGGAGAAGGCCCTTGAAACCCTCCAACATCGTTACGAAAGCCGCACCCAAGAGTTCCACCGAACGCGTCAGGAACGCGATCGGTTGAATGAAACCAAAAGCTCGTCAGAGCAACGGGTCGAACGTCAGAAAGAGGAACTCATGAAGTTGAAAGACGAGCGCACGCAGCTGCGACACGAGCTCGAGAAGGCGCGGGAAGAGCTGAAATCGGGCGGCGGCAGCATCGCCGAACTCGAAGCGGCGCGCGAAGAGATCCGCCGGTTAGGCAAAGAGAATGCCAACTTGGAACGCAAGGCCGATTACGAGGCCAAACAGGCCGAATACACCCGTGAGCAGTACCAGAATGCCTCGACAACGGCTGCCCAGTCCGTCAATGAGGTCCGCCAACTCCGGCAAGAGAACGAAGCGCTGAAGCGGAAAGTAGACGGCAATGCCGTTCAGTTGAGAGAGTTGAACCTGCAGAACGACGAGGCTCGGCATCTCGCTCGGGTTCACGAGGTGGAAGCCATGCTTCGGTTCCGCGAAGACCTTCTGCGGCGGAAGGAAGACGAACTCCGGGAGATCCGTAAGAATCGGCCTTCGACCCGGTCCACCAGCACTCAGCCGCGGAGCCCGAAAATCACCGCCAATAGCCGACCGACTAGTCCTGGGATTGGCGGCCGGGGTAGTGGGCTCCGTTTCAGCTCTGAGATGTCCCTCCCTTGAACTTTGTTTGGACTTTTTTTTCCCGACAGATTTAGACTTGTCTCACGTTTGTGTTGTTTTTGTCGGGCCATGAGGTCTGGTGTTTTGCACATAGGCATTGAGTTGGAACTAACTAACTAACTGTATTTGGTTCTGCATTCCTCAAACTCAAATTTCTTTATTGGCCATAGCGCACCTTGCTTGTTTATATTGTGCTATGACCTTGCATTATCTGGGCGTTTTACATCTCCGGGGTCGCTTGCAAGCCGATCATGGAAACCGACCTCCTTATTTGTCTCTGGGGTCTGTCTTTTTAGAAGTAAAGCATCTGTCGTCTAATCCGATTGGGTCGCTGGAAGGCAGACCATCCTTCGAACCCACACGTGTTATGCACAATCAATGGCATTCATTAGTCTCTTATCCCGACCTTTCCTTTTCGTTTCTTTTTTCGGTCCATAATTTGGTCAGAGTTTGTGGCATGTTACCCCGCATGATGATACATGGCATGCGACCACGACCATTTGCAAGCCACCGCCACTTGAGTCAGACCAAAGGAATGTATCACCCACTACCTCCGTTCTCCCACTTGACGCTGCCACCGGATTTGGTTGGTTAGACCCCGAAGTAAGCGACTCGGTGGTTCGGTTGGTCGCCGAGCAAGGGATAAGCGCACGGGCATCGTAGGGATGGAGGGATAGAATGTTGCTATGGCAAGGTGTCGATCTTGTGACAGGAGGTTTATCCCATCCCAACCAGCATGTTGGCGAGTAGTCGATCCAGTATTTCCATGTACAATGTCAAGTGTCATGGAAAGGTATGGCTATGCGTGTTTGTGTGGAACTGGGGCGACGTCGTCCATGGGTGGGAGAAAGCGGGTAGCGGAGACAACCATGGATCCGAGCTTGGGGAGATAGATCGGGCATCGGGATGGCTGGGTTGTCGATCACTGCATGTCCGTGTACAGTTTGGTCGCCTTTTGGATTCCACACCACCGTGATTGAGACTTTCTCTATCTCCAGGGGGGTCCTTAAATGACTGAGACACAATTGAAGAGAGGAGAGAAGAGAGAAGAGAGCAAACGAGGAGAAAGGAGATCGATCTGATCCGCATTAAGCTTATCGATAAGGCGGCGCTAGGCCGAAACAGGCACCCACGTAAACAACCTAAACAATCAGGCTTCACCTCCAATTCACTCCGCTTTCTCAGCTGAACTGTTCATCTCTCTCTCTCTCTCTCTTCTTCTTCTTCCTCCACTCTCTCTTCTCTCTTCCTTTCTTCTTCCTCCCCCACGTTGGTGTTGCTGCAGGAGGTTGTTCTTCTTTTTCTTTCCCTCGTGCCCTTCTCTTTTCCTTTCTTTTTCTTTGTTTTTCTCTGGCTTGCTGTTCTCCATTTCTTTGGTCAATTGCTTGCGGCTGGGATGCTATCGTTGTGTCTTCCACTACACGGGTCGTGGTCCTCTCCAATTGCTATCTGACCAATCCATTATTGAATCGTTTTCTATGGGACTGTGTTTTTAAGGACTGTATAGTTCGAATCCGCTCGCTTGACCGCTCGGTCTGAAATCCTCCGATCGCTGTATTTGACGCCCTGCACGGGAATATCTTCCGAAATCTGATCCGTCAATCCCTGCGACGATCCGCCCTGCTGCGAGCTGTGTTGCGTCTCTGTTCATCATGGCCGGCGCTCCGCAGCTTCCTCCCCGGTTCCCATGCTGGTGTCGAGCCGTCTATTCGTGGGGAGGTGAAACGAGACGGGACCTGGGCTTTGTGGAGGGCGACTTGATTGAGGCCTTGAACGCGGGTGATGGCCAATGGTGGATGGGTCGATTACGGCGTGACAGGCGCATGGCCGGTCTATTCCCGTCCAACTTCGTCGAAGTGCTGGGAGAGGACTTTGTGCCTGTGACCCGCACCGAGAGTCCCATGATCCAGGCGACCGCATCTCCGATCACGAACCCGACATCCGCCCCCAAAAAGCAAAAGACCGTCTTTCGCAAGCCATTCCAGGCCCACAAAGAAGCGGTGGCCCCCTCGGGTCAATTAAACCGCAATGGGACTTCGCCCTCGTCCATGAAGAGCGCGATTCCGGAGACGCCTCCGCGGGATGGCAGCCTCTCGAAGCGGGCAAAACCGCTGCGCACGCCTACCAGTGCTGTGAAGAATCAACACAGCCTCTCCCGGCCGTCTTCAAAATCCTCCCGGACTTCCTCCCGGCCGTCGTCTCGCGCCATTTCACCTCGCCCTCCGCCCGAAGCAGGGTCCTCGTTGTCCACGCCCACGGGGCGAAATTCGTTGCGGTCTAGACCGGTCTCGCGGGCGATCTCCCCGAAACCCACGCAGGAACTCGATATGTCACACCCTATGATCACACCTGTCGATGATCCCTATGCCAGACCTCCTTCCCGTGCCAGATCTCCGCGACCGCGGTCACAATATTATGGAACGTCGGCGCCCATGTTGCCGACTTTAGATGATCTCTACGCCAGGCCTCCCTCCCGTGCGAGGTCTCCTCGGCCGCAGTCGCAATATGGAATGCCATCGCCCATCGTCTCGGTATCCACTGATCCTTATCCCAGACCTCCCTCTCGTGCGAGATCTCCTCGACCCCAGTCGCAATATGCTATGTCGGTACCCATGTTGCCGGCTTCCGGTGATCTCTATGCCAGACCTCCCTCCCGCGCGAGGTCCCCCCAACCCCCGTCTGGATATGGGATGTCGGTGCCCATGTTGCCGGCTTCCAATGATCCCTATGCCCGACCCCCCTCTCGTTCGAGGTCCCCTCACCCTCAGTTACAATACGATATGTCAATGGCCATGGTTCCGGCTTCCCAGGTCCCCTACCCAAGGCCTCGGTCGCGTGCGAGATCCCCCCAACCTTACCTCGAATACCAGCCGACGGTGCCGTCTGCCTATACCGACTACCCTAGGCCGACATCTCGCGCACGATCCCCCCTCCTACCGCAAGAAGATGAACTGGGACTACCCATGATATCCACACCTCAGGCCGTCGGTTACGGTGGGCCTCCATCCCACGCAGCGTCCCCCTGCCCACCTGGCGCGCCAGAACCTTTGCCACCGTCCGTTCCGAAGCATCAAACCTCGTTCAACCGGCCTTCATCCCGCGAAATTTCGCCCCTGCAACTCCAGGAACGTGAAGATTCTCCGCCGCCACCGCCGCCACCACCGCACCGGGTTGCAGTCAACCGCCAGCCGTCGATGGAAACAAGTGTCCCGCCGACTCCCACCTCCCGTGACCATTATGGGACCCTCTCGAGGACTCCATCCCCCGCTGCGCATTCTGATGCCCATGGTAATACGCCTTCTCCCCTGAGAGATGCGATGGAAGATGTGATGTCCTCGCTTGAGGATATGGGCATGCCCCGGGACGAGTCACACTCGCCGTCAGCGCAACCAGTTTTCAATAACCCTTGGTCACCGGCTGCCTACGACAGTTTCCGGAGCACCCGTTCGGCGCAAGCTCCTGCTCGACCGTTGACCGCCACTGGATTGGATAGTGACAAAGGCCATCAATACGACAGTGCCCCGCCGCACAGGAACAGCGTCTACGCGCATGATCAGCTCCTAGACGGTCCTCCCCAGCTAAACAATTATGTCCAGAGAATGGAGAGCCGCCTGCGTCAGATGCAGGAACAGAATCGGCGGGGCTCGGAGGATGTACAAGCCTCCGAGGTGGACGAGGGACCTCCTGCACCTCCACTGAGGAACGTCCCTTACCACGGACGGCATAACTCCATTCCAGCTCAGTTCCCGCACCTGAGAGGAAGAAGGTCCGGTAACGACCTGCGTGAGGACATGCTGGATCGAAGCTATACCACCAAGTCGAGCACGACGAACTCCTCGAGTGGTGTGCAGAGCGTCAGTACCAACCTAACCACCAGCACGGATAAGACTAGCCAGAGCATGATGAGCGGTCCATCCGCTGGTGGGTTCAGTGCTACCAGTGCCGGCAGTTACGCCAGACGCGGCGGGGGATTGGACGGGCGACCGAACACGGCGGTCGACACGGTTCGCTCTCGAGGCTTCAGTGATGTCTCCCGGATGCAACGACCAGAAACTCCACTCACAGGCGTCTCCTATCATTCCAGCCACAACTCCTCTCGCCAAGGCGCGTCGTCAGCCATCCCTTGGTCGTCAACGGAGGCGGACCCCGAAGAGTCTGCGGGCGTGTTTGGTGGTCTTTCCACTCCTAAGGCCAAGAAACATGGGTTCTTCAAGAAGATCTTCGAGACTGCCAAAACAGGTGCTGCCAATGCCCGCAGCAGCATCACAGTGGGGCACACAGGTAGCTCTTACTCGCCGACAAAGGGTCGGCCGGTCACTCCCATTCGCTCTTCAAACTCAAACCGAGGGGACGCAGCAAGGGAAATGGGTCTTGGGGGTACTTCCATCGACTGGGTGCAGGTACGACGGGATGTGCACCGGGCTAGCTCTCCAAGCCGCAATGAACGGATTGAGCGGGCTGAACGGTGCCAGATGATGGATAACCCCGTGATTTACGCGGTGGAAGAGCTCTACGAGACTGCAGAGGGCGACGAAAGCATTGATGGGCTTCCGATCAGTGAGCCAACAGATTTTGGAGCCTCTAATCTGACTCTTGTCGACAAGAGTGCCCGGTTTGTGAACAGTCTCCCTCCCATGACGAATCCTATGAGTCTAGCTCAGGGTTATATCTGCCGGCCTTATAAGAGCGACGTTCAACGACTTCGTGCCATCTTCACATGGGTTAGCGAAAAGATCGCCTGGGACGAGCCTGTCGAGGAGATCGGAGTCGACTTGAAACGTGTCGTGCAGACGAGGCGAGGAAGCCCGCAAGAAGTTGCATTCCTGGTGCAAGAGATGTGCTCCTCGGTTGGGTTGCATGCCGATGTGATCAAAGGATATCTCAAACCGCCCGGCGAGCTGATGGAGCTCGACAGCCTCTCACGAGCGAACCACTGGTGGAACTCGATCTTGGTGGACGGCGAATGGCGCTTCATGGATTGCTCATTGGCAAGCCCAACGAACCCTCGACGGGACCAATATGTGACCAACCCCCTTGCCACGGCCGAGACCTGGTACTTCCTCACCCGTCCGCTCGAGCTCTGCTACACACACGTTCCGCTGTCGCCTGAAGATCAACACATCTGCCCACCTATCTCTCCGGACGTTCTGCTTGCCCTCCCCACCGCCTGTCCGCCTTACTTCAAGATGAATGTGCAATTCCCCGACTACGATACCAGTCTCGTTTACATCGACAATCTCGAACTCGTGCAGTTCCGCTTGTTTGTCCCGCCCGATGTAGAGTGTGCCGCCGAAGTAGAATCACCCTCCTTTGCCCGTGATGCCGACGGAGATTACTTCGAAAGCGGGGAAGTCGTGCGCAAACGAGCACTGGTGCAGCCTGACTGGGTCAACGGCCAGAAACGCATCACAGTCAAGGCCGTTCTTCCCGGGGACGAGGGCCAAGGCACGGTCAAGATATACGCTGGGAAAAAGGGCCTCATGCATTCCAATCGAGACATTCCCCACCCTCTGGCGCTCGCTCTCCCCATCGTCCACTCCGGAGAGAACCCACCCTACGACTTTGTGTTGCGTCATCCTACCCCTCACGCCCAGCGTCACGACCTGTACATAATGCAGCCCCAGTGCGCCAAACTCGCCGTCAACAATACGTTCGTCTTCGCCGTCCGTCAGCACCCGTCCACACTTTCATTCTCGTCAATCAGCAACGAGTCCAGCATCGCCGGACGCGTCTCCCCGTCCATGTTTGCTCGACCAGCCAGCGCCCTCAGCATGGTATCCAGCTCCGCCGCAGGATCGTCCGTGTCGGGCGTCTCGCACGAGTTCTCCGCTTCGACGTCCGCCATCTCATCCAACCGATCGGCATCGGGCCGAGAAAAGCCTGCCAAGCTGGCGATCCAATCACCGTCAGGCAAGATCCTTCGACTTACTCGGAAAGCAGACCACATGCTGGGGTCCGATGTAGGCAACGACGCGGACGGCAGCGTTTGGGAAACGGTGATCAAGATCGGCGAGCGTGGCGTCTGGCGAGGTCTCGTTTTGGCGGATCGCGTCGCTCGATGGTGTGTTTTTTGCGAATGGGAGTGCTTTTAGCTTCTGATACTTTCAGATGCCTAGTCCCGCTGATTGACTGACCGCACGCATGACTGGAGCCAGGGTGATGCATTACATTGGTTCTATTTCTTCCTCATTGTCTTTTTTTTTTTTTCCCTTCCATCGATTATGAATTTTCATCGCGGCGCGCATTAGCGAAATTTCCATTCTGTTCAGACCATTTGTGAGGAGTTACGGCTGCTTCGATATGTGCAAGGAGCGTGTGAATGTGTCATTACTCATACTCATTTATCCATGGTGTTAGGTTCTTTTTTTACTGCTTTCTACTTTCCTATTCTGACACTATGCATGGGCATGTCTGTACCATTTGGCTTACACTGTACCTGGCTTCCGGGGGAGTAAACCGGCTTGAATCAGCATCAGCATATATAGATAGACGTACATAGACATGTTTGTCATTGCTTGTGGGGTAGAATGTGGAGTACTATTTATTTATCTAGCTATCTGTATGTCTATCGTAGTTTGTAGTACCTAGTGTATTAAATATATTCTATATTTATCTTTATATCCCGTCTTCCTTCCTACCCTATACATCTATACAAACCCCTATCTACAACGCGTAAAAGAAATTATTCACAAAGAAGTAACAGCCTCCCGCACCAACGGCGCAACCTGTTTCCGACTCTTACTCAAGTCCGCCTGCACCCACACCCGTCGATAGCGGCCCTCAGCAGCATCAGCATGCTCGTCATTACCAACCAACGACCGCGCAATCTCCTCTTCTTGATCCAGCCGATCGATCACGTCTAACGCTGTCCAAGGCTGTAGTCTCAACTTGTCGACTGCTTGGTTCACGAAGTGCTTTAGGGCCGTAGTAGCCACATCGCCATCACGATTGTCAATATCATGATCATGAGCATTGCCATCCAACGCAACAACAAACAACTCCCTCGTAAACTCTCCCCCCTTGACGGGCGACGTAAATGCTGTCATAACAACCACGATGCCTAGATTACGCGCGCGCGCAAAACCCTCCACTGCGTCTAGGAAGGCCTTTGCGTTTCCTGCTTTGCGGATGATCCACGGGAGGGATTTGACCATGGAGCAGAAGCCGATTTCTACGGGTTTGGAGCTGGAGGAGGGCGTCTCGGTCCATTGCTTGTAGTCGCGGTCGAGTATCTCGGTGACGGTGAGAAAGTCGAGGCTGTTTTGTTTGGTTTGGTGGACTTGGTTGTAGAGGGTTGTGGGGGGTGGGGTTTGGGGTTGGAGCTGGCGGGTGAGGAATTCGACGGCATGTGTGTCCCATGGGGTGACTTTGTCTTTGGAGGTTAGGTTGGTGGTGTCGATTAGAATGGCTGAGAGGGCGAGTTGGGCGAGTTGGGTGAGGTGTTCTGGCTCGGTTTGGGTGTTGGTTGAGGTTGATTGTGTGCTGTCATGCCAGAGGTTGAGGGATTGCAGGGTGTGCGTCACTAGCGATGCGCATGATCCTGCCGTGTGGATCTCTAGAGGCTTGATTTGGGAACCGTGGGGCATGAATCCCTCGTCGATGTGGTGGTCCACGCAGCCGAGGACTGTGAAGTCGACGGTGCTCTCTAGACCGGGTATACTGCCCTTGGGCTGTTGCTGCTGCGGGCCAGATCTCGAAGTGATAGGCAGTGCATTCCAATCAACGAGAACAGCATCCGCTTGAAGACGTCCACTAGTGCCTGTGGGAATACTCTTCAGCTGCGCCGCGAAATCAGCCACGGTCAAAAAGTGGTCACGGAGGAGCGCGCCAGCCGACTCGGGCGTCTCGTCCCATGATTGCTCGCCTTCTAGGGCCGGGTGGGTCGACAGGTGGAGAGCCTTGACGAACTCCGGGCGGAGCCTGTACAGTTCCGGGCCGGATGGGACATTGGGTAGGTTGATGAGTGGGATGTGGCGTCTTGCGGTGAGGTTGCCGAAATATGCGTAGACCACGGCGGAGATAATAGAGTCGAGATCTGCGGAGGGGTTGCCGATGACGTAGATGGGGGGTTCGGCGTGAGAGAGCGCGCCGGCTATAAAGCGGTGATGGGTTTGGAGAGCGGTTCGGAGGGTTTTGAGGAGGGAGGCAGACATGGTGTTATACCTGATATCCTTATGGATGGTCGAAGATCAAGACGCGGTTGAAGATGAAGACGTTATCGATCAGATAAGAAAGGCGGTTGAGGATGCCGGGCAGAATGCCTGACCGCCTTGTTATCGTCGACTATCTTCATTTCATTCCGCTTCACTTCGTCTTCTTTCATCCATTCTCTTTTGTCTGTGTGGAGATAGATCTTCTCCTGGATCTTTTCAAATTAGCGAGTAAGTTATCTACTCCAATGCGTATCTTGTTCCACTCCACTAAATCAAACAGATTTCATCTCCAACGAGGACGTGTATATACACCACCCTGATACAACCATATATAGACTTCATACTCATCTCACGAAACGAGTAAACAACTACTATACAAGACAATGGCCCTCTCCCTCCCCGAAGCCCTCGCCAAACTCCCCCGACACCCCCTCCTCTACTCCCACCCATCCCCAATCCACCCCCTCCCAGCCCTCACCTCTTACCTCAACAACACCCCCTCCACACCCTCCTCGAAACCCACCCCGCAAATCCGCCTCTTCGCCAAACGCGAAGACCAATCCTCCCTGCTCGCCTGCTCCGGCAACAAATACCGCAAGCTCGAATACATCGTGCCCGACATCCTCTCCCCACAGCCCCTCTACAGCAGCTACCCCAACAACACCCCGCACCCAAACCCAACAACCCAACCAACCGCAAAACCCACAACCCTCGTCACAGAAGGCGCCGTCCAAAGCAACCACACAATCCAAGTTTCCTCCCTAGCAAACCACCTAAACCTCACCTCCCTCGTCCTCCTCCACAAAGGCACAGGCGGCGGCCTCACAGCCGCCCACGACAAAACCTCCTTCCTGCGCACCGGCAACCCCCAAATCGCACACCTCCTCGGCGCAGACGTCCGCGTCCTCGAACCGGGCTCCACAAACGGCGGCCAAATCGACACCGTCGAGCCCGTCCTCGCTGAGCTGCGCGCAGCCGGCAAAACACCCTACTGGATCCCCTCCGGCGCAAGCCTGCACCCCCTCGGCGGGGTGGGATACGCTCGCTGCGCATTCGAGATCGCCGCGCAGGAAAAGCAACTCGGCGCTCGATTCGACTACATCTTTGTCGCCTGCGGCAGCGGAAGTACAGTCGGGGGCCTCATCGCCGGCTTCAAAATGCTCGAGCGGATGGAATCTTCCTCCCCTCCCCAAAAAGGCAACAATAAACCCCCCCGCAAAATAATCGGCATAATCAACTCCCCCACCAAGCCGCAAACCTGGCACGAAGAGCGCGTCCTGCGCTTCGCGCGCCAAGCAGGGACTCTAATCGGTCTAGAAGACGCCGCGCAAGCCATTACGCTCGAGGAAGATGTGCACCTGGACGGGCGGTTCGCGGGCGCCGCGTACGGCGTTCTGGACGAGGACACGAAGGCTGCGATGGAGATTGCTGCGCGGAAGGAGGCGCTGATTCTGGATCCGGTTTATACGGGGAAGGTTCTGAGGGGCGTGATGGAGTGGGTTGAGGGCGGGGAGTTGGTGGGGGATTGGGAGGGGAGAGTGGGTGTTGCTGGTGATGGTGATGGTGAGGGCCCGTTGAATGCGCTGTTTATTCATACTGGTGGACAGGCTGCTTTGGCGGCGTATGCGGATATTGAGTGATTTTGCATCTACAGTGGTTATATATCTTAGAGATAAAATCTTGGATAGATAGAACACTTCATCTATTAGAGGTACATATCATTAACTCTTTCTTTTCTTTTCTAGAATTACATTGATAAGACTCAGCCTGAGCCTGTAAAACCACAGTACCTCTCACGAAACAAAACGAGAAGAAAACATACTGATGGAACAGCCAGCCAAACTCCCTCTCTCTTTTAAACGCATCGAGGTCGTAGAACCACACAGCGCCGGGGACCGAAGATAGAAATAAACTCACGAAACAACAACCGAGAAAAGGAGGCAAAGAAACACCTCGTCAACACCGGAATAACACACTGCAGAAAGCCACCTGGGATTTGAACGCCGCCCGCCAAATGCCTGTGGACATATTAATATGAATACGTCCGGCCGGGAGATATCCCCGACGACTTGCGAGTTATAAATAGAACGGAGCAGAAAAAAGGACAAACAAAAGATAGAAAAAAAGGAGACAGAAAAGGGGAAAGAGGAACAAAGAAAAGGAAAAGGTAAAAAAAAAAACAAAAAACAATGAGAGCCAGGGTTAAGCGCATGCCACATAAACCACCACGTCGTTGGGTACATCAAGGAATATCGTTGGACTGGGGATTGAGGATCGGTGAGGTCACCGCTGCGTTGGAGAGAGACTCGCTTCGCCCGTCTCCGCCGTCTCCGCCGTCTCCGCCGTCTTAGCCATCTTAGCCGGGTCGTTGGTTTCCCCGTTGGTCTCCCTGTTGGTCTCCCCGTTGGTCTCCCCGTTGGTCTCCCCGTTGGTCTCCCCGATCGTATCTCCGTTGGTCTCGCCGTTGACTTTCTCGTCCGGCGATTCGTCGACAGAATCGGAATAATCCCCGCCATTGCCCGCATCGAGCACCTCCAAAGCTTCGTTGGCGTGCGTATTTTCCATAGGCTCAGGCTCTGGTTCAGGATCGGGCTCGATGTCCTGGTTCGTCAGATCGGCAAAGACATCGTCCAGATTCTGCCGCGGGCTGCTCCCGAAGGGGTTGGAGTTGCCCACGTCCACTGCGGCTGGGCGATCGGCCCCATCCCGGCTGAATGGACGCGGACTGAAAAGGGATGGGTTCAATCCCTGGTGGGGAGACGGGGACCGGGCTGGGAAGGAAGGCGAATGGGGCTGAGGTAAAAAGGCGGAGGAGCCCGGGGCGAAGGTGGGCGTGGACTCGTTCTCGGGGAGGGAATAGTTGGCAGAGAACGGATACGTCGACTGGGGAGCGTCACTCATCGGAGTCAGCGTCGGACCACCGCGGTTCGAGTCAGAATTGCTGCCATCCCCAGGAGTCGGCGTGTTGGGTTGAACATGGGAAGACCGACCGCTCTGCGAATCCATGGACTTGTTTCGGGAGTGGCTCGTCTGTTTGGTCCGCAGATGGGGCGGAAGATCCTCCGGCCGCTCGACGCCCAGCTGCGCCATGATCTTTTGCTGCTTGGTAGGACGCGGCTTTCGCGTGGACAGGGATTCCTTCAAGATCGGCGGCGCATCGGGCGCCACGGGTGCCCACTTGTGGATCTCCTGTCGGAAAAAGTTCGTCTCGTAAGCGAGCAAAACCTCGGCGCCTTCGATCTTGCGCAGGTAGAAGATCAACGTCGGCACTTCCTCCGTCGTGGTACAAGTCGCATTCGTGAAGCCCTGGAGAAAATCTCGGAAAGCCAGAGCCTTGCTGACAATGTTGTCCAGGATTTCTTCTTCGTCAGGCTGGAACGGCAGGCCGGGCACTTCGGCCTGCCACTCCTGGAGATCCTCTATCTTGGGACGTGCTGCATCACGAGGGATCTTTTGCCGCCAATCGCAGATGGGACAGGTATATTTATC
The DNA here is from genome assembly GCA_002850765.1 of Aspergillus taichungensis. Taxonomy (NCBI): domain Eukaryota; kingdom Fungi; phylum Ascomycota; class Eurotiomycetes; order Eurotiales; family Aspergillaceae; genus Aspergillus; species Aspergillus taichungensis. The sequence goes on along the minus strand of KZ559551.1, from coordinate 122,839 downwards.
GAACTCTTTGACCTTGCCGCGGGCGATCTTCAAACATTTGCCGTGGTACCTACTCCAGTCAGCCATGCTTCCGAGAAAGCAAGAAACATATGATAGATATATTGAGAACAATGATAATGAAAGGGAGAGGACTAACCATTCGTGACAGACTTCACACTCGATCATCATGCCTGCCTCGGAATGTCGACAAATGCAAAAGACGTCGCGCTTGCGGGACTTCCCACCGCCCCACATGCTGGTGGTCGTAGGGTTGTCCAACAACCCTTCCGGGGTATTGTCACGGGAGGCGGGCTCCACGGGCGGTCGGTACCGGTCCTCCAGGTCGAAACAGTACGAGTTTCTCTTCTCCACATACTCCATATGGGACTTCAAGATGTGCAGCGGGGCATTGGCCTTGCCGAACAGCTTCTTCCCCTTCCGCATCCAGTCTTCGTGACGCTTCTGTTCCCTCTCGAGGTCAATGGCCCCCGTGGGCCGACTGTTCAACCCCTCCAGCGATTCCATGAGCTCCCGGACATCCTTATACAGGGGCCGCTTGCGGAAATCCGGATCCCGGCTTTTCTCGTACAGGGACTGGATCTGCTTCTGAGCCTCCCGCTGCTTGATCAGGATGGCGTCCACGGCGGCGAGCGTGTCGGGCGACACGGGGAACCGGGTGGACTGCGCCGACAGAGCCTCGAGCTGCTGGTAGTGCACGGCCTCGACGGACATGAGCTCCTTGGCCTTGGCCTCCCAGGCCTCGCCGTGGCGGTGCAGGTCCTTGAAGTGCAGCAGGTGCTCGTTGGTGGGCGACAGTCCGAGTTGCTCCCCGGCTTGGATGAGCTCCTGGCATTCCTGGAGGGTTAAGGGGCGGTCCCGCCGGAGGCGCGCCCCGTCGTTCCACCGCATCTGCCGGAGGAGGTGCTCGAGGCCCTCGACCTCGGGAACGTCCACGTTGAAGTTGCGGGCGGACTCCACCAGTTCCTCCACTTCCGGGACCGATCGGACGTGGGGGTTCATGAGGGCAGCGTTAACGTCCTGGCGGAATTTCTCGATCTCGCGGGTCTTCTCTTCCAGAGCCGCCATCTGTGGACAGTCGAACGACAGTTTATCAGCCTCTGTAAGAAGGGCGTAGATGTTCTCTACTCTGCGGATTTCCCGATCTCGTTCTTCCAGCTGCGCGGCCTTAGAAGTACTTCGGCGCCAAGCCTTCTCGTTCTTCCTCCGGTTCTGCTGTTTCCGGGTGATGTAGTTGGTTGCTTCTTCAACCCATTTATCGCAGCGCTGGACGAATGCCGCAAGATCTTGGAGACCGGGCAGGTGGTATGGGATTTTCTCACCTTCATTTAGCAGGCTATGAAGGACCTTCAATTGGGGCTTGGGCTCATTCTCCAGAGTCTTGTCGAGCTTCTCGCTCCATGCCTCCGGCACGCGGGCGCGCTCCGCGACTTTCTGCACCAGGGCCTGGAAGGCGTGGTCCCCGATCCGGTACCGAAGCGTGTGATCCGGGCCTAGCAGTCGCTGGGCCAGGGGCTCTCCGCAGCAATCATACGTGTCCACGTGGATCATGCACACAGTCTTCCCGGTCCGATGGCAGCGGAACTGTGTGAGGTAAGTGTAAGCCTTGCAAAACGCGCACTGATAATCCTCCTCGGGGAGATCCTCCTCCTCGACGAGGCACCGCAGCTGGCAGTCCCCCCGGGCTGTCGGATCGTCCGACCCGAGGACGCAGGCGTGCGGGGCGATCTCGCGGTGCCGCGCAATCAGGGACGTCCGCTCCGCCAGCTCGCGGGTGCAGGTTCGCTGGAGGGCGGGCGCCAGCCACTTGGCGGTCTTGATGTCGAGCTCGCCCTTGGTGGCCGCGGTCATGAGCAACTCGTCGTGCGAGAAGCATGGGTGCCGCCGGAACGCCTGGAGGCGTTCCACGCCCGCGGCGCCCCACGGCTCCCAGTCGGGGGGCGCGAAGTTGACGGCTTCGTTGAAGTTAAACCCGTGGTTGAACCCGGCGTGGTACGCCTGCGGGAAGGTGATGACGAACTCGCCGGCCCGCTGGTCCAAGGCGAAGACGTTGACGCCGGCCTTCCGCAGCTGATCCGGCGGCATCAGGGTGACGAGCTGGAAGAGCAGGTCGGGCTGGCCCTCGAAGAGTTCCGGGACAGCCTGCCGCATGGCCTCCTCGAAGGCTTCCGCGTCCTCCCCCGGGATGCCGTACCAGGTCTTGGTGGCGCCGAAATGTTGGTAGTTGGCCGAGTAGGCGTAATGGTCTTCGTTGTGCCAGCAGAAGGTCGAGAAGCACATGCCCACGTAGACCCAGGGGACGGTCATGCCCGAGATATCGGTTTTGATGTAGCGGAACAGCGAGTCCCCGTGGAAGGGGAGGACATTCAGATTCCAGCCATCGTGAGAATACGGGTCCAGCGGGTTGCGCTCCAGGGTCGGGAAGCCACTACCGTGGGTGGTGGAGTGGATGTCGGCGCCATACTCGACCTCGACGGTCTCGGTCAGGCTCTCGACCAATCGCCAGAACTCGCGCTCGACGTCATCCTCGGACTCGCGGCGGTGCGTGTTGAGGACGGGGTCGAAGGGCATCTTGGACGCGAAGTAGTTCTTCTTGAAGTGACTCGCCTTCTCCTGGAACTGCTTGAGCGAGTAGACACCTCCTTCTTCGAAGCCAAACTCGCCGGTGCCGACGAGGCACTTGGGACAATGCCAGTCATACTCGGGAACGGCGGTCAGCGGGGGATCGAGGCAGTACTTATGGAAACCGTTGTCGCAGCTGTCGCAGACGAGAATCGAGGCTCGATCCTCGGCCTTGCCGCACGCCTCACATTTCTCCATGATGTTAACGCGATGGAATGGAACCTGGGGGGCGAGGAGGAAGTCATGACTCACATCACCGGTGGTCTGGCTGTCACATTTGCGCGCCCGCGGAGGCGCGGGGCGGAGGAGACTCATATGCGAACCGGCGACGGTAGGAGGTACATCTACAGGACAAGAACAAAAACCAACGCAACACGGTCAGCGACGAACTATTCGTGTGCCCCACGCGGAATCGATCAGTACCCTTACGTAATCGTTTGCTCCGTCGCCCGTTTGGATCATCTCCATTCTCGGGCTGGGAACTGCTGTCGTGGCTGATGGCACGCTTCATCGGAAGCTGCCCATGGCCATTAGAGAGGGAGGTGGCGCTCGGGGGATGGTCGGCGAGACTTTTGGGGGTCAGGGAGCCGTTCTCGGTCTCGCGCTTGACCGGGGGCCCGTTGTTGACGGCCATGAAGGAAGGCGAGCGGTTGACGGCCGTGAAGCCCGACCCGGCATTGACCGGGGTGAACCCCGAGGCGACGGGGCGCGGCGGGGGCGTGGGCTCGACCGGGGGCGGCGCCGACCGATCCGGGGTGGCCTCGACCTCGGGCTTCGGGAGGCTCAGCGCCGGTTGGGGCAAGGGGGCCTGCGTGGTGTGGTCGAGGAGCAGCGGCTTCTTGGCCATGGGGGAGTGATTGGGGGACGGGGTGTACGGGCCGCCATGCTCGAGCTCCAGCTGCTGCTGGACGCCAGGCTTCGCCACGCGCAAGTACTCCTCGTAGGGCTGAAGCCACCGTTGGTAGGAGTTCTTGAGGGAGGTGGACAAGGACGACATGATCTTGCCACTGTAGCCCAGGTCCCGGCCAATCTCCGCCCACTTCTTGGTCTTGCAGACGGCATCGAAGCCGCCGCGCACCTCGACGGCCTTCTTCAACTTGTAGAGATCCAAGGGGCGCTTATCGACGGAGGGGAAGCGGTTGAGATTGGTGCCATGCTGCTTGTGAAACTTGGCGAGCTGGTCGAGATAGTTCAGGTTTGCACGGGTGCCTGGGACCAGGTCAGAACCGGGCCGGGACGGACCACCGGCCGCAAATCGCGCCGAACACGGGGGCATACCTCCTTCCACCGAGTTGAGCTCTTGACGACGGGTCTTGAAGTGGAATCGCTGCGCGGTGGAACCGAGGGAGAAGAGATGGTTAGCGAAACCTGAACCTCTAATGGAGAAAGGGGCCCGTCAACCAAGGGGGGAGGGTTTTATTTTTTATTTTATTTTTTTTTTCTTTCTCTTTCTTTCTCCCGCCGTGCTATAACATTCATACCTCCGTGTCAATGGCAAAGGGGGGCTGCCAGTTTTCCGGTGGGATGATCCGGCAGATGCCATATTTCCTGCCTTCAGCGGCGATCTTGCGAATGTATTGCTCGGGATCCTTAAACTCCTCCTCGGTAGGACGAAATGTGGGAGCCTCCTGCAGGCCATGGGGACGAATGCGTTTGCCGGAATCTCGAGGGGCATTGGGTTGGCCTCGTCGTTCGACGGTGGATAGATCGAGGGGGGCGGATCTTCGAGCGCTCAAGGGGACATTGTGCGAATGCGAAGGATGGGTACTGGAGGACCGAGGCGGTTGGTGGCTTGCGGGAGACTGACCACCAGTCGAGTTCCCTCCCGTTACGGCCGGGGCGACCATTTCTGACGGGCGAGCGAGGGTTGGGGGCAAAGTGTGCGCGTTGGATTATCGCAGACGAAGGGACGAAAGCATGCGATGCGAAACGCACATGGAGTGCCGAGGCGAGATTAGAAGGTTATCGATGGCGACGGTGTTGGTGGATCGAGAATCGGGGGACAGACGAAGAGAGGGAGAATTTAAGACCGATAGAAATTGAGATAGGGAGGGAAAGGGACGTAGAAGAGGTGGATGGGATGATGAGAGCAGGGAAGAGAAGCCACGATGAATCCGGGAAGAGGATGGAGTGGAGAAAATCGGAAGAAGCCAGAAAGAGAAGAGGAAGAAGAAGAGAGGAAGAAGTGAGAGAGAGAGAGAGAGAGAGAGAAAGAGGGAAGAAGAGGGAAGAATTGGACCACCAATCAGTCCGGTCGGGATCAGTCCCTTCACTGCATCCAGTCTAGATTTGTATTTTTATTCTTATTTCATGGTTCTTCTTTCTTTATTTTGATAGAATATTTTATTATTATTTCCATCGTCTTCACGGTTGATCAAGTCTAATCGTGGACTTGGTATTGTTTACCATACCCTGTTCATACCTGATCCTCCAGGCACTCCTAGATATCGCAAACGGTGATGACGGTACTGTATTATACATACCTGAGTACTCTATATCTTATACATAGGATGTACCTATAGTATACAGATGAAAGAGACTACAAGGTTTCCAAAGTTCATCTCAAGAGAGTCAACACCACAAAACCACACAGTGAGGACACGTCAACCACCGTCTGGCTTGGGTTGATCCAGCCATTCTTCTCTACGTAGTGATGGTATGCTCGGTATGGAATCGGTAATACCGTGACCGATCTCCGTCGGTCCGGTCACGGGATCCGGCATGCCTCAGGCGATATGCTGCATTGGGAATCACATCTCTATATTGATTTATCGATATTGAAATAGATCCCTTTTATTTGATATTAATATGGATATTTATGTCTGTATCTATATCTGTATCTGTATCTGTATTGTTGATCTGTAATGTACTAATAGAATCAGACAGAAGGATCAGTGGTCTAATCCTCCACATATCAACCAATACAAAAGAATGAAAATAATATAAAATAATATAAAATGAAATAAGAGAGAATAAAGACAGAATTTGTAGGATAATAGAAAAAATCAAAATAAACATCTTCACCCTGTATCTAGATCGAGATCACTGAGATAAGTACCCAACTCATCTATAGATACGCTTATCGCGGATCCGCATCTCATTTTTCTCTCCCCGACACTTCCTCGCCCATCACCTCCACTCCTCCACCATGGACCCGGTCACTGCCCACCCCATCTCTCCACCATCCTCGGAGGAGATGCTCCAGTTTACCCTCTCCAACCCCGTCGCCTCGACCCTGTCGCCCCGTCTCGGGTCGCTGGCCATCGCTGGGAGAAAATCCATCACCACCCCGCATGTCCTTCCCTTGTCCTCCCGCGGCGCTGTACCGCACATCGCCCACGATGTCCTGCGCGACCACACCTCCGTCGCCAGTCTATATCTGGGTTTGGAAGATTGTACTTGATCCATTCGTCGCATAACAGAAAAGAAAAAGGACATACTGACAGTCATGCCCATCGGGCCAGATCAGTCTTAGAAAGGCAACACATCAAGAGTGATCCCCCCCTCTATAAAATCCCCACGGCCCCCCATGAATCGGCGCTCCGCAACTTCACCTGTCTCCCCGACGATGTCGCCCTCATCCTGGGCCCTCGTCGCGTTCCTCCCATCGTCTGTCCCCCGGACAACACGACCAACTCCATCGCCATCTCCACCATGTTCGGATTCCGCCAGTTGGAAGCTACCCAATACGTCGACGCTATCCGGAGACTGCGCCCAGATATCGTCGTCGGCCTGGCCGATCTGAGACCGGGACAGCAGCCCGGCGTCAAACGACGCGGCAAGATGGTCGACCGCACCCATGCGTACACCATGCATGCCACCGAGCAGCTCTACGGCAGTGCCATCCCCGAAAGCAGCCGTTCCCCGGCGGCCTACTTCGCCCCCGTGCTCCCGCTTGACAACGCCGAGCAGTCCATCTACCTCGAAGACCTGGAGCACGACCTGCGATCGTACCTCTCCGGTCTCGCGCTATACGAATCAGCATCGCTCTCCCTCGTCCCCGACGGGCTCGCCTCCCTCCCGCGCCTCCTCCTCAGCGACCCGGCAACCCCGCATGACCTCCTCCGGGACGTCTCACTCGGCGCCGACCTCCTCACCGTGCCCTTCTTGAGTGCCTGTTCCGATGCCGGCATCGCCCTCGATTTCACCTTTCCCGCACCATCCCCGGAGCCGCCCCGCGCAGAAGCAGCAGCAGCGCCCCGTCCTCTCGCCTTCGACCTCTGGTCCACCGACAACCACCCCACCGACACCGGGCCCCTGTCGCCCAACTGCACCTGCTACGCCTGCAAATCCCACCACCGCGCGTACGTCCATCACCTCCTCGCCGCAAAGGAAATGCTCGCCTGGACCCTCCTCCAGATCCACAACCTCCACACCATCGACCGCTTCTTCTCCGGTATTCGAGAAAGCATCAGCCGCGGCACCTTTGACGCCGACGCCCACACCTTCCACCGCACCTATGCCTCGGAACTGCCCGAAAGAAAGGGCCAGGGCCCTCGGTAATCCTCCCTTCCTGATACTCACATCCACCCATTTACCCATCCATCCATTCGTAATTCAAAGAAACTGAATAATGTAAACTATCCATACTAACAACAAACAGCCTCCGCGGCCACCAACTCCCCGCCGCAGGACCCTACCAACCCCGCCCCAACCCCCGCTCCTTCGGCCGTCTCGACGACGCCCTGCAAAAGTTCACCGAGTCGCAATCGTCCGTCGCGACGCCTGACACGGGCGCCGATGGCCTCGAAGAGCATGGCTTTGCTCAGAAGGAGTCTTCTTCTTAGTTCGCTTATCGTCTTGGAAGGAGACGCTGGAGTGGTTTCGCCTAGACCTGGTCAAAGTAGAAATTTGTTGTCACGTATATACGAGATTTAGTAGCATTAATTGACTTGATACTACATACGCTATATTACGAGATGGTTTTCATGGAGTTCTGCTGGATTTATAGATATAAATATATATGTATATATCGAACAGGACGTACTACGTACCTATTTACCACATGTATATACCATACGCATGGAAATATAAAGATCGAATTCATCAAAAACCGTTACTATAGTCAAACAAATATATATATCAAACAATAGGAAGAGCCCCTTGCGTTCAAATTGTCAGGTGACAACCTCAACCTCAATTATAACATTACTCCCAGCCCTAAATCAATATATATATATATTATTCCAGATACGAATACAGATAATTCTTCCCTGCGAATTCCTGTATTGAACAGGATGAGCGGAGTTTGATTATACCCGACCTACTCTTACTAGTCTTATCAACATTGTTTGTAGATGCTTCGGATGGTGTTCTGTATATTCGCAGTGATAGGTATTGAATGGACAGACAGACAGACAGGCAGACAGAGAAGCACAAGGTAAGGGTATAGCATTACTACTACTAAGATATAGCTGATTGGAACCTGCTCACCAAGATGCATATGCATATACAACAACGGGAAGGGGGTAAGAAAAAGGGGGAAAACCAATTTAAACATTTTGCATATCATTCCATCCAACAATAAACAAAAGTAAAAGAAAGGGTGAGAGACTTATCAACTCTCAATCAACTCCCTCCACATCCACGTCCTCTCCTCCTGCTCCTCCTTCGACCCGACCTTAGTACCGGCGCCGAAATCCTGCCCCACGACGCATACCAGCCACACATCGTTCTTGGTCTCGTCGAGGAAGCGTTCCGTCGCTGACCCGCGCGGGTGGATGCGCCGCCACTCATCCCAGATGCGGAAGGCCTCGTCGCCCCAGGCGCGGAAACTCACTTCTTCGATGATGGTCGGCGTGACGATCTCCTTGCCGCGGAAGACGCCCCACGTCACGGCGTTGACGTTCTCCGGGTTGATCTCGATGGGGTCCGCCTCGGAGCTCTGCGACGGCATGGACGACTGGAAGTCGCCCTTGCTGTTGACGGCGAACCAGGCCAGTTTTTCGTGCCCGTGCTTCTGCAGTAGGGGCTTGACGACGGTGGTGTAGTCCTTGTTGGGGCAGAAAAACTCCACGAAGGGCTTCTGGAAGACGAAGCCTTCGCCTGGGGGCCCCCAGCCGAATACGGGGTCGTCGCTCCGCAGGCCGTTCACGGCTGGCTGGGAGGCGAGTGTCCACCAGCCCTTCTTGTCGATCAGCTGCAGGAGCTCCGGGCGGATGGTGGCCGTTTCGGGGCTCAAGCCACTGCTGTGCTCCTCCGCACCACCCTCGGACCACGGGACGATGTAAAGCTCGTCCGACACGTGCCGACGGAAGAGCGCACTGATGTCGTCGCGGGAGACGGGGTAGCCCCAGATCCGACGAGCGACCGCGGGGGCAACGTGCAGCGAAGGGCCGTAGCCGTCGATCTCTCCGAACGCAGGCGACCGCGCGTCACCCCACCGACCGTTGGGGAAGTCATCCCAGGTGGCTTCCCGGCCGAGCGCGCCCAGCCCTTCGGAGATCTGCAGCGTGGTGCTGCGGTCCGGTGGCATGGCGGGCATGCCTGCACTGGTGGCCGGCGCCTCGTGGGTCATCGAGCTCCGGGACGACTCGGCGAACTGTTGCCGATCCACGATGACTCGGTTATGGGGAAGGGAGTTGAGCGACGACCGGCGGCGCCTGGAGGCGGAGCGGCTGGCTCCATTGGGGCCCGCGGCGGACAAGTCGAGGGCGGATAGACTGCCGCCATCAACCAGTGCATCTGAATCGTCGGCGCACTCGGGGATCAGGCCGCAGCGCTCGATGATGAAAGATACTGTCTTCTCCAAATTCAAGGTATAGAAATGGAACCCGCGTTGCGCGGGACGAGGGATCTTTCGGATCCCGCCCACCAGCTCAGTGAGCACGTCGACGCCAATGCGCTTGACCGCGTCATCGTCGAACCGCACCTCTTCCATCTTCTTGATGATCGGGGGCGGGATGTGTACATGGCTCAACTTGGTCACTCTCGTGAGGATCTTATAGCTGTGGATGGGCATCAAGCCGGGGATGATGGGGATGGTCTTGAAGGCGCCCGACTCATGGGTCCGGAGACGGTTCTCGAACTTCACGTAGGCGTCCACGTCATAGGTCAGCTGGGTCATGATGAAGTCGGCACCGGCTCGCGTCTTCTCCACCAGATACGGCAGATCCCTCTCGGGGTCCTGGGTGTCTTGGAAGGAGTCAACAGGGTGACCTTCTGGGTAGGCGGCGACACCGATGCAGAAATAGTCCCCGTACTGCTGTCGAATGTAGCGAACCAAATCAATGGCAAACGTGAAATCCTTGTTGCTGTCGTCCTCCCCGTGCATGTTGTATTCCTCGCTGCGGGGCGGATCACCCCGCAGGGCCAAGATGTTCCTGATTCCCAACACCTTTGCCTCCTCCAGCGCCTGATCGACGAGCTCCCGACTCGTGTTGGTGCAGGTCAAGTGTAAGCAAGTGGTCAATTGCAACTGGCGCTGGCAGACCTCCGCCAACTCCAGCGATCTGGTCGCGGTACTCCCGCCGGCACCCCATGTGACAGTGACGAACAGCGGTCGCAGGGCCTGTGCCATGCGTTCTAAACGGGCTTGAAGGTTTGCAAAACCCTAGATATAATGATATAGCTCGGTCAGCCATGTCTCTTTCACCTCGTCATGTAAATCTAGTGCGGGGAGGGGGACCCCACCATCTGAGTTTTGGGAGGAAAGAACTCTAAAGAAAAATAATTTTCATCCGGCGGCAAAGCCGCGATCTTATCCGTGATCTTCTCCATGTCGAACACTTGTTGTGAGTAGACGATGGAACGGGGTTGAATGGGGGAGGGATGAGGGAAGTAAAAGAAGAGGAAGAGAAAGATTAGTAGGACCAGCGATAACGAGATGGAGGGGAGATCGGAGGGAGATCGGAGGAGACCAACTTGGGCCCGCCGACGGAAAGGCAGCTAGCTGACTTGGGTTTTATTTCCTCATGTTTTTTTCTCTTCTTGTATTCGTTTGGATTCTTTTTCTCATGAACATTGTCTATTTCTGTTTGCACTGGTTTTTTTCTATATACAGTTTACAATACGGTAAAACCTTTAAGGTATGCCGGGTTGAGGCAGCATTTGATGCATTCGGCCTCTACAGGTGCATCATCCAATACGCACGATGATGGCATTCTTTCGTAGGTATAAAAAAAAACAATATAAGTCTGACATTGTATGCACATATAATTTCTGCTAAACTATAACATTTGCGATATCGAACAATATGTGGTTGATTGATAGATATATGCCAAACTATGCTTCTTAAACCATGAGATCCATGTGATGTACTAATCAATGCACTAAATGCACTAAATGCACTAAATGTACTAATCACCCACTGATATGCAAACACAGCAAACACAACCAGATGGAAACAAGAGCAGAACCACTTCGGCTTCAATTGACAATTGACATTCGACAATTGACTGCCCACTAGCATTGTGAATGCTCCTATCTATCTGATTGATTCTGCAACTGATTATCTCTACCATCCCTCCTTTCTCAAGGCACCCCACAGCCGGGCACCCTCGAACACCCTCTCACCACCGATCAACCACCCACCACATGCCCTCAACAATGCGATAGAACACCCTACACACCCTCAACTCACAAGAAAATGCCACTCCTCCCCCGCCAACCTCCTCTCCTCCAACAATCCATCCGAGCCATCTCACGCCCTCGCACCCCCCTCTCCCGGCGCACCCTATCCAATTCTTCCCCTCCGCCCTCCCCTCCCAAAAAAGACCCTCGTTCGCAGCTCCGCCGCCTCAACGACCGACTCCCGGCCTTTCTACGCGCATACACCACACCCCTCCTAGGCGCCCCCGCCACCCATATCACCTCGTTTCTGATCCTTCACGAGCTCACGGCAATTGTGCCCCTCTTTGGTCTGGTCGCCGCCTTTCACTACGGGGATTGGCTGCCCGATTTGACCGCCAATCGGTCGTTTGAGGAGGGGACGCAGCGCTTTGCGCGGTGGCTGCGGAAGAAGGGCTGGGTGGAAGATGCGGATGTGGAGTCTGTTGTTGGGGAGGGGACGTCGGGTGACGCTACGGGGTTGTCTCCGACGAGGGACGCCGGAGGGGGAGCAAAGGAGCGGACAGGTGCGTGGTTGATTTTGGAATTCGCTACGGCTTACGCGATTACCAAGGCCTTTTTGCCGCTGCGGATTGCGGCTAGTTTTTGGGCGACACCGTGGTTTGCTAGGGTGGTCGTGAGTCCCTTGGCTCGAGGGACTAGGGCCTTGTTTGGGAGGAAGTAGACCCCGTGACCGTGTTCGACCACCGCTGCACTGAACGCGTCGACTAGCGGTTTTTTTAAGCTGTAGGAGGTTTTTCTTTGAATTCGTTTTATATTTCTCATCCCGTCCGTCTCTATCTCGCTACCAACCGATACCGTTCACGCCTCGAATCGAGGTGCACGCAACTCAGATGGAAGTTGGAGGATCGAGTGGAGCAATCTATTGCTCCTTCTCGTAGAGCCAGGCGTACTGGGCGAGCTTGTAGGTCTGGAGCTCCTGAGGCTGGAACCAGAGGGAGATCTCCTTCTTGGCGCTCTCGACGCTGTCGGAGCCGTGGCAGACGTTGCGGCCGATGTCCTGTCATGCAATTAGTTTCCGCGAAACCGCACGAATGGATGGAAGGGACTCACGATGGCGAAGTCACCACGGATGGTACCGGGGGCAGAGGCCAGGGGGTTGGTGGCACCGAGGATGGCTACAATCCTTGTTAGTCTATCACACAATATAATCCATCGGTTAAGGGGAAAAACATACTGCGGCCGGTCTTGACGACGTCCTTGCCCTCCCAGACCATGGCGACAACGGGGCCGCTCATCATGTCTAATCAACCATTAGCATCCTCCAGAACACCAAGTAGATGATTCCTCCAATTGAAGACTTACAGGCGAGCAGGCCGGGGAAGAAAGGCTTGGTGGACAGATCACCGTAGTGCTGCTCAAGGAGCTCCTTGCTGGGGGAGGTCATCTTCATGGCAGCGAGCTTGAAGCTACAAGTCGTCAGTTTCGGTCATTCCCCCCCAATCATTTTGAGCACGGTTGAAGGAGGGTGTACGAACCCACGGTTCTCGAAGCGGGAGATGATGGGGCCGACGAGTCCACGCTAGAAATCCCCTCCGATTAGTTTCTGTAGGAATTGGACAATGGCGACATTGTTATATTGAAAGTCACTCGGTTCGTACCTGGACGCCATCGGGCTTGATGGCAATGAAGCTATTCCCATTTGTTAGTATAGTCCAAACAAGCGTGGAAAAAATTGCACCACCACGATCCATGGAGTCGAGCGGGGTAGAGGGGAAGAGGATAGGGAGGGGGTATGGAAGTGCATGGCATAAATCACTTACGTCTGCTCGCTGTTGGACATTTTGAAGGATTGGGAGGAATGAGATCTGATTAACAGAGTATCCAGAAAGATGCAATTGGGGGGGGAAAGGAGAAGAGAAGGGAAACTTTTAATGACGGGCCGAAAAAGGTGGGCGAAAATATATACGAGGGAGTTGTGGGTGGGGCTGTTTGGGCCATCTGGGCGGGTAAAGCCAGCACTAACAGCGTGCCAATGCCTGAAAAGATGGGCCACTGCTTGCGGCCTGGTGGCCTGGTGGCCTGGTGGCCTGATCGCTGCCTGACCAGGAGTCACTTTTGCGACCTCAGGTATCACACCCCCATGGTGTCCCAATCGAGACTAGCGTATGCGCTAAACCGAAAGGGGAGCTTCCCCGACGGTCTCCTCAATCTCCAGTCAGGCCAGCCTGGAATTACCCACTTCTGTTGTTTACTTGGTAGCTCCGAAGACTGACCGGTCAATGTCATTCTCTGGCCTTGTCAATCCATCTTCCATTTGATTTTACGATTGATTGACTGGACGGAAAAGAGACTTGTATGCTGGACACCTTCATCTCGGGTAGATGCAGGCCAGCACGTTCACGGAGGGCAATCGTTTAATTGTACCTTCTTGAGGTTGAGGGACGACAGTGATCAACGCAGCCATGATGCGAGTACAACCATCGTCCACTTGGTGGACCCTATTTTTGTCATTGGTGATCCTACTAGGATGCTTGGTCATCCCTGGAGGTGAGTCCTTCTTCGTGGCTTTCGCGACTCGTCGAGTACTAATCGTCGTCTAGTCACCGTAAAACATGAGAGTTTCAAGAAATGCGACCAATCCGGTTTCTGTAAACGGAACAGAGCCTATGCCGACCATGCCTCTGCCCAAAGCTCGTCCTGGAGCTCTCCCTATGCCCTCGAACAGTCCTCGATCCACTTCAAGGATGGCCTGCTGCAAGGAACGATCCTCAAGGCGATTTCGGCGACCGAGACGGTCAGATTGCCGCTGGTCGTATCGTTCCTCGAATCCGGAGTGGCCCGGGTTGTAGTCGATGAGGAGAAGCGGATGAAGGGCGATATCGAATTGCGACACGACAGCCAGGCCCGCAAGGAGCGATACAACGACGCGCAGAACTGGGTGTTGGTGGGGGGCCTGGAATTGAGCAAGTCGGCTACCCTGAACCCCGAACAGGAGGAGGGAGTGACGAAGATCCTGTACGGTCCAGACAACACGTACCAGGCGGTCATCCGCCACTCTCCCTTCAATGTGTTCTTCCAGAGGGACGGACAGACCCATGTCCAGTTGAACAACAAGGGCTACCTGAACATGGAGCACTGGCGCGCCAAGGTGGAAGTTCCAGAAGGAGCCGAGGCACCGCCGACCACGGAGGATGAAGGCACCTGGTGGGAAGAAACATTCGGCGGAAACACCGACACCAAGCCCAGAGGCCCCGAAAGTGTCGGTCTCGACATCACCTTTCCTGGCTACAGCCATGTCTTTGGGATTCCAGAGCATGCGGACTCCATGTCCCTGAGGGAGACCAGGTGAGCCCTCGACTTCCGAACGTATCTCTGATAGGTGACGACTAATCGTATGTTAGAGGTGGTTCTGGAAACCACGAGGAGCCCTACCGCATGTACAACTCCGATGTGTTTGAATATGAACTCAACAGCCCCATGACCCTGTACGGCTCGATCCCCCTCATGCAGGCGCATCGGAAGAATTCGACCGTCGGAGTCTTTTGGTTGAACGCTGCCGAGACTTGGGTGGACATTGTCAAGACGACCGCCTCGGCTAACCCTCTCTCCTTGGGTATGGGCGCCAAAACCGACACCCAGAGCCACTGGTTTTCGGAGAGTGGCCAGATCGACTTGTTCGTGTTCTTGGGACCCACGCCCCAGGATATCAGTAAGAAGTATGGCGAGCTGACGGGCTATACGCAACTGCCCCAGCACTTTGCGATTGGGTATCACCAGTGCCGCTGGAACTATGTCACCGACGAGGACGTCAAGGAGGTCGACCGTAACTTCGACATGTACCAGATTCCCTATGACGTGATTTGGCTCGACATTGACTACACGGACGACGTCAAGTATTTCACCTGGGACCCTCTTCAATTCCCCAACCCAATCGGGATGGAGCAACAGCTGGATGAGAGTGAGCGCAAGCTCGTGGTGATCATCGATCCTCACATCAAGAACCAGGACGGGTACCCCATTGTGGAAGAGATGAAGAGTAAGAACCTGGCCACGCGGAACAAGAATGGCGAGATCTTCGAGGGTCACTGCTGGCCGGGCGCGTCCCACTGGGTGGATTGCTTTAACCCTGCGGCGATCAAGTGGTGGATCGGCCTGTTCAAATATGACCGCTTCAAGGGGACGCTCCCCAATGTGTTCATCTGGAACGATATGAACGAGCCCTCCGTGTTTAATGGGCCGGAGATGACGATGCCCAAAGACAACCTACACTGGGGCAACTGGGAGCACCGCGACATCCACAACATCCACGGTATTACTCTCGTGAATGCCACCTATGATGCGCTGATGGAGCGCAAGAAGGGCGTGGTCCGCCGTCCGTTCATCCTGACCCGGTCGTACTATGCCGGCGCGCAGCGTACATCGGCCATGTGGACCGGCGATAACCAGGCCACCTGGGAGCATCTCGCCATCTCCTTGCCCATGGTTCTCAACAACGGGATCTCGGGCTTCCCCTTCGCCGGAGCAGACGTCGGCGGGTTCTTCCACAACCCCACCACCGAACTCCTGACGCGATGGTACCAGGCGGGCATCTGGTACCCGTTCTTCCGGGCCCACGCCCACATTGACACGCGCCGACGCGAGCCCTTCCTGATCCCCGAACCTCACCGGTCCATCATCGCTCAGTCGCTCCGCTTGCGATACCAGCTCCTACCGGTCTGGTACACCGCTTTCCACGAGGCATCGGTCAACGGCACTCCGATCGTCCGGCCGCAATTCTACGTGCACCCGACCGACGAGGCCGGGTTCGCGATCGACGACCAGTTGTATCTCGGAGCGTCGGGTCTCCTGACCAAGCCGGTTGTTGCCGAGGGGGTGAACACGGTGGACATTTATCTGGCCGATGACCAGAAATACTATGATTATTTCGACTACACGGTCTACCAGGGCGCCGGAAAGCAGCATACCGTGCCCGCGCCCATCGACAAGGTACCCTTGTTGATGCAGGGTGGTCACATCATCCCCCGCAAGGATCGACCCCGTCGCAGCAGCGGGCTGATGAAGTGGGACCCCTACACTTTGATCGTGGTGGTTGATTCGAATGGAGAGGCCGAGGGGACCCTGTACGTGGACGATGGCGAGACCTACGACTACCAACGTGGTGGCTACATCCACCGTCGCTTCCACTTCCACGACGCTACCCTCTCCTCGGAGGACATTGGCACCAAGGGCCCCAAGACGGCCGAATACCTCAAGGCCATGTCCGCCGTCCGGGTGGAGAAGGTGGTCATCATCGACCCGCCCACGCAGTGGCGGGAGAAGACCAGCGTTACGGTGGTCGAGGAGGGAGCCAAATCCGCGTCGACGGCGACCGTGGAATACCATGACCAGGCGAGCGGCAAGGCTCCCTACGTGGTGGTGAAGAATCCTGGGGTGAGCATTGGTAAGACTTGGCGTATGGAATTCTAAACCGACGGGTCCTCCGTGACCGATGGGATTTATATGTATACATAGTTAGCAACAACGACAACTTTTCTTTCCCCTGGAGCCAGACATCTGAACATTAATCATGAAATTAAAGACGCAACTAAGCAAAGACGATCCGAAAACAAGGAAGAAGGAAAGGGGATCGGTGGATCCGCTGAGTCAGCCAGGCACGGGCTCTCCTCGAATGAACCGACAGAGAAGAAAAGAAAAAAGCGAGAAAATGTGACGCTTTCGACCTGAGGAAGGGAAAAAGAAGGTCTGGTTCGAGATTGATTAATTTCCTTTTCTCACCCCTTCCTTGCTCTCGACCCGGAATTTTTCAGAGAGTGTCGTCGTCCATCTTGAAACTTCGTTCCCTTGCAGGAAACCTATCCTTAAACCTTGAGTCTCTTTCAACCCCCCCCCTGACCTTGGACAACCGCCGACTTCGCGCCATCTCCCGCCCCGTTCCGTCGGTTTGGGCTCGGCATCCTGTGCTTATTGGCACTTCCGGTCTTTCTCGTTGATTCTCTTTTTGGCCTGAACTTTTATTTTATCTTTATAACTATTATTTCGGCCAGTGGGATTTGACGCCAGGGCGTCATTACATCGACGATGTCTCTTATTCAGATGGCGGTGGACTATGGGGCTCCGATCTTGTATGTCGCGAATTCTATTTCATTCATGTTTCTCGAAAAGGAAAAACAAGAAGAAGAGACAGAAAGCAAGAAAGAAGGAAAAAAAAAAAGGAAATGAATGAGATGAACTTAGGACTATAAAAAGAATGAAATGCTAACCGCGGGGCTCCCCCCCTCGAACAGCCTCGTCACCTCGCCGGTGACGTCGTATGCGGACCAGATCCTCAGCATCCACCGGACGCGGACGTCCGCTGGCTTTTCCCTCGATATTCCTCTGATCATGCTACTCGCCTCGATTCTCAAGTAAGCCGACGGGTGTTCCCCGACGGGGATGCGATGATCCCCTGGAGGGCTCGACGTTGACTTCCGCTGTATAGGGTGTACTTCTGGTTCGGCGATAACTACTCGATTTCGCTGTTGGTACAAGCGATCGTCATGATTGGGGTCCAGATGGTGTTGCTCAAGGTCGCGTTGGATAACCGCCCGGCTCCGGGAGCGAGGAACGGGATCGAGCACGCTCCTTTCGCGCAGCTTGACGCTGCGGATACCAGACCGTACGAGTTCTGGCAATGGAAGAGCGCGAGGCCGTATGTTCTCTCCTTTCCATCAGATAATCCAGGATGTGCTCAGCGGGACTGACAATATGCCGCATGATAGATATTGGATGTGTTTGGCCTACTTTATCGGTGCGCTTTCCTTCATTCAGATCCTCCTCCCGCCCCTTGCGCAATCCCAGCTGTACATCAATTTCCTCGGATACACCGGTCTCGCCGTCGAAGCCACCCTGCCGATTCCCCAGATCCTGAAGAACCACCGCTCTCGGTCCTGCGCCGGCTTCCGACTGTCGGTGGTCGTCGCGTGGATTCTGGGTGATGTCATGAAACTGAGCTACTTCTTCTGCAGCTCGGAGGTCATCCCCTGGGCCTTCCGTCTGTGTGGCATGTTCCAGTGCGCATGCGACTTCTACCTCGGAGTGCAGTTCTGGATGTACACTCGATCTTCCGGGGATGCCGGGATCCCCCGCGGCCCGCCCGCCAGCTGGAACGAAGAGAAAGACATCCGAATGACCTGAATGCGATCATGGCGGCGTTGGAGTTATGGCTCACGAACCCGGCTACCCTAGCCTGGTTCACCCTTTTCACTGGCCTTCTTGCTTTTTGTACAGTAGAAATTTTGTGTCCATGACGAACCGTGGGTCTCGCGATCCATTTCTCGGTTCA
Organism: Aspergillus taichungensis; assembly: GCA_002850765.1. Classification (NCBI taxonomy): domain Eukaryota; kingdom Fungi; phylum Ascomycota; class Eurotiomycetes; order Eurotiales; family Aspergillaceae; genus Aspergillus; species Aspergillus taichungensis. The sequence continues at coordinate 104,388 of KZ559551.1, read as the reverse complement.
GTAACGACGATAGATATATATTTAATTAATGATTATTGTTACGTGTGTATGAACCACCAGATCAGAAACTCAGTTCAGTTCAGTTCCCATATACACACCTAGACTAAAAGTAAGAGCCGGCGGAACTGCCCCGCGGACAGACCCCGCCCTCGTGAAGATCCCCAAGAAAGCTTGTTCCCGCGACTCCGTCTCAATCCTTCTTCAACACTCACCGATCTATCGCCCGATCTGTCCCGCTCTTGCTTCCTTCAACCTGTTTACAGTATGGCGTCCGCCGTGGGAACAATTCGAATCGGCTATGTGCCTGGTATGTCTGATCGTCCTCGTCCCAGACCCTCGTCATGCGCCCCACTCGATGGGGCGGGGGGGTAAGCCCAGTGTTGCACCCCATCGCGATCAACGATTGCGATCGCACACCTCCAATACAATATTTATTACGTGTACTAACGCTGAGACTCCAGAACACTATCTCACCCCCCTGCACCTAGCCCTCCGCTCCCCGTCCCTCCAGTCCCTCCCATGCAAGATCTCCCTGACGCCCTTCCCGTCCGGCACGGGCCACATGATCACGTCGCTCCGCGACAGGGAGATCGATGTCGGCATCGGTCTGACGGAGGGCTGGATCGCGGGGTTGGCGGGCAAGCAGCAGGCGCAGAAGGATGCTGCTTCGGGCGGGTATAAGGTTGTGGGCCATTGGGTTGATACGCCTTTGCGCTGGGCGATTGTGACCGGGAATAAGCGGGATGAGATTCGGTCGGTTGGCGACTTGGAGGGTAAGAGGGTGGGGGTTAGTCGGCTTGGGAGGTGAGTGAGTTGATGACTTTTTAAATCTACGTTGGGGGGGATGATGTTCCCCGTCCGACGGAGTTACTACCGCGACTACTACTGCTGCTGCTGCTGCTGCGGTACAACAGCTAACCCTCCCCAGCGGCTCCCATATCATGTCCTTCGTCCTCGCGCAGCAACAAGGCTGGAAGTCTGACTCCCTGACCACCGTGCCCCTAGGACCCTTCAACTCCCTCCGTGACGGAGTCACCGGCCAGGGTGCAGCAGAAGCAGGGCAGCCAACAGCCGAGTTCTTCATGTGGGAGCACTTCACCACCAAGCCGTTCTTTCACCCCGTTCCTGGGAAGCCTCAGCCGCCACTGAAGAAGATCGGCGAGATCTACACGCCCTGGCCGTCGTGGATGATCGTCGCGTCGACAGAGGTCTTCCCGCAGCCTGCGCAGGATGAGACACTGAAGCAGCTGTTGGCGCTGCTCGACCAGGGCATCGAGGATTTCCGCGCGGACCCGGCGCAGGCGGTGAAATTGCTCGGGACGGGGGAACTGGGGTGTACTTATGGCGAGGAGGATGCGAGGGAGTGGTTGAAGGATGTGAGGTTTGTGTCTGGGGGGACGAGGGGCGTGGAGAGGGGGGTTGTTGATGGGGTGGTGGATGTGCTGAAGGTCGCTGGTGTGATTGATTCTGGTATGACGATTGATGAAGCTGCGGAGAGGGTGATTGGGATTCCGCGGTAGATGTTTGGGACTGTAACAGCTGATGTGGATTGATGTCTCAAGATACTTTCCAGCTTGTCAGGTAGTTACATTTGATAGATATATCGGCCTGTCCTTGGAATTTTGAGGCGACGTATGATTTGTTCACGACTGGCTCGATTGGCTCTTATCTTTCTACTTCGACGTGCCTGATACTGTGTTGGGATATCAAGCATTCCCATCCTGGATCCTGGCCAAATTACGAACTTACTACAATCACCGAAAAGACGCCCTCCAGCCAAGTAACCCATTGTGGTTTCATGGCGTGCCTTCTACTGATTCACAATCAGAAGCTTAACAGCCGCTCCATCTCACCGCGTATCAACATTAGACCAATATCTGACAATTTAACAGGCCGCAAGTCCATGAACCACTGCCTTGAAGCAGTCTCGCACACAGCCCTCCCAGGATACTGTGCAAAAGCACACTGTTCATCGCCGCGCCAGCCGCCAAGCATTCCAAAAAGTCAGAAACCACCTTAAGAATGTTATTACTGACGACCCGACTGACGGTGACAAGCCTAGTCAACGGTCATCTGGAACGGGCTTGCGCATATCCCGGCAGGTGGACGGCGACTTGGGATCTAGGCAGGTGGATGGGTCTAGCCTCTGGGAATTTAACAACCCGTTTTCTCTTGAAAACGGCTTCAGGATGGTCAGGATGCGTAAGCTGGTGCCCGATCGGCTGACGCTTGCGATAGTGAGCTCCACTGGTAGAGGACGCAGACAGCTGGTTGTCACCTGTCAGCCGGATTCTCTGGCTTGATCAGCATGTCTGCGTCATTTGGCACTGGCGTCTGATTGATTTGATCTACATTTTTATAGGTATATCTTGGGGTTATCTACTTCGACCTATCAAAGGGAGTATGGATGCATACAACACAGGACTGTTACCTGGGCAGATATAGAGACCCTCATATATCGGCCTATATCGAACAGTCCAGTCTAGAACAGCTGTTCTATTCTAAACGCAGACACTACAACCTGGGACCTCCCTCTCCACCAAGTTGTCGCAAGCTTCGTCACGGATACGGAAAGCCACATTCCAGAGCCCCGCGGACGACTTCCTCAGGAATGCGCATCTGCGACAATGACCCCAATCAAATATTCCGGATAATCCACTCCGCGAGTCAAATCATCTGTTTCTATTCTAGCATGGCAGTTGGTGTGGTTCACACCTCCATGCGGATGAGACTTGTGGGAATACCGGGGTGGGTTTGCCTTAACGAAAACGCTTCGGTCGAGGCTTCGGCTTTATATAATGATGTGTGAGGACGATACATAAGAGGGGCTCGTTTTGGGGGTCGCCTTTTCTTGGGTCTCAATAGTATTGAGAAGAACGAATTTCAGTATCTGTCTTTGTCTGTGTCGCTATATCCGCTGCCTTCTGTCATTGCCGAAATATATATGTCTTGAGACATGTCGTTCATGAATAGACTCCTAGCTGCTACGGCTGCGGTTGCCTGTGTGCACGGCGTATATGCCAAGTTTGATTTGGAGAGCAGCAAGAATGTTGTGGTCTACTGGGGTGAATGACTTTGACCTGTCTACCGTGGGAGCTTGATTAACCTTTTGCCGTACAGGTCAGAACTCCTTCGACGGCCAAGGAGAACAGGCCCAGCAGAACCTAGGATACTACTGCGATAGTGAGTTCTCATAGTATTTTTAGATGAAGTACCTCATACTGAGCTAATCTGTCCAGATGAGGACATCGATGTAAGCTTAATTTTACACACATACTGTTAGATATCATACAACCACAATCTAACACCAGCAGGCAATTCTCCTCGCCTTCGTCATGAGAGTCAACGGACAGGGCGGTCAGCCTGAAGTCGACTTTTCGACTGCAAGCGAAGACTGTGAGACATTCGAGGGAACCAATTTGAAGAACTGCCCTCAAATTGGGTACGTATCGTCTATTAGCCAGGAATGGATCTTACCCGCGTGACCAGCAACTGACCGTCTTAGTAAGGACATCAAGTCCTGTCAGGAGAAGGGCAAGACTATCATCTTGTCTATCGGCGGCGCGACCTACAGCGAAGGCGGCTTTGAGTCCGAATCTGACGCAAAGGCTGGCGCTGAGCTGATTTGGCAGACGTTCGGCCCGTCGTCTAGCAAGAGCGGCAGCGACAGCGGAAGCGGCAGCAGCAGCAGCAGCAGCCCCAGCAGCTCTAGCAGCTCTAGCAGCCCAAGCAATCCCAACAGCTCCAGCAGCCCAAGCCATCCCAGCAGCTCCAACAGCCCAAACAATCCTACCGGCTCCAGCAGCAAGCCGGACAAGCCCCAACCCAGCAAGAGCTCCACCGTCGCCCACGCAAAGCCGGCGAAGCCAACACACGCAAGGCCAACAAACGCCTTTGGTGGGAACTACCTGTTCAACTTCCCATTCCACTTCCCCACGCGGTTTCACGCTTCACATCTAGCCCGTTCCGAGAACAACGGCGCAGCCGACAGCAAAATCCTCCGACCCTTCGGGGACGCCTCGGTCGACGGCTTCGACTTCGACTTCGAAGCTGCCACGAAGAACATGGCGCCATTCGCAAGCCGGCTGCGCGAACTCGCCGACGAAGACGCCTCCAAGCGGATCTACCTGACTTCCGCCCCGCAATGCCCCTACCCCGACGCCGCAGACAAAGACATTCTGAACGGACCTGTGTCCATCGACGCGGTCTTCGTCCAGTTCTACAACAACGCCTGCGGTCTGCAATCTTTCCAAGCCAACTCCGAAGACCAGACCAACTTCAACTTCGACACCTGGGACCAGTGGGCGCGCGAGACGTCGCAGAATAAGAATGCGAAGGTGTTTGTCGGCGCTCCTGCCAATCAGGCTGCTGCTAGCTCGGGCTATGTGGGCGCTGAACAGCTGGCACAGGTACTCAAGTATGCGCAGAAGTTTGATAGTTTTGGCGGGGCCATGTTCTGGGATGTTACGCAGGTATACTCCAATAAGGGCTTTTTGGACACCGTGGTTCAGGCGCTTGGGGAGGGCCAGTCGCGGGCTCATAGCTGGATGGGGTAAAGGGTTTATATTCCGGTTTACATTCTTTTCATGTTTTTATGGAGTGATGTGTGGTAGTAAGATAACGTCTGACATTGTATTGTCGAATGCACTGAATGGTTGATCTTTTAGTCTCTTATACACAGGGTTAGGCATGTCAGCTGACGTGCAGGCTTTCCCAGTACTTGAAAGAAAGGCATGGAGTATGTTGCCAAGGAAGGAGGAATTATCACTCAGTGGTAATTTCTTACCGTTAAGTGGGATTATAATTTTGCATACACATATTCATTGTCTTGCTGAACTAGCAAATGATTATAGATTGTTTGTTCTCAACCACTACAACAATGATGCTGATCGGCACTTGATATAAAGCTTTGCCTGACTGATGTTCCCAACGTATGCCTACTTTGTCTTCATCACTTTTGTTTATTTGTTTTACAAGAAATTGAGCTGCGTACATCTGGTTAAGGTAGACCCTGGACTGGTAATACTTGCAAAGAAGACTTGCGAGGTGGTAAATTTGATATGATTCCACCAAACAGGACCAGTGTACTCCGCAGTTTCAAGGAATTAACTACACGAGTTGACGTCTAGAAAAGGGAAATCTTTTGATACTTCAATACATACTGCTGGGGCTCCATGTGCCCCAAGATGAAAGACCGCAGGGCTTCGTGAATACGTGAAAGCAAGTCTCTGACTAACGCACCGCTATGACAAGTCAGTCAAGCAAACGAGATCTCGCGAATATAGACTTAACCCCGGAGTGGATTATGACCGGGAAAAGCTAACAGGAGTCGACGAGAGGCTGCTGCAGATGAATTTGTGATATATCTCAGCGGGCACAGTGCCAAAAACCTGAATCAGTATCTGGTCGGGCTGGATGTGATTGATAAATCTGCATATAGCTGACCACCCTTGCTTTACTTCTAGAGCTTCCCCCTCCCTTTGTTCCAGAACCCGACTCTCTCATAAAACGCCTACCTAACTGAGAACTCCATTCTGATACCCACAGGTCCCTACTACCGACACCAACAATGGAAACCACTGGCCGAGTCTGGATCTACTCGCAACCGGTTGATGAGGACCTAGTCCGCCAATCACCCGCGTTTACCACTCTCCCCGTGCGTGTGAACAAGAACAATGATGTCGCTGATGCGGCCGCTCGACGAGCGCTCCGTGATTGGGGCTTGTATATCGCTGATGGGATGGAGAAGACCCCTCACGTGTCCAGCAGTCCCCACGGGAATTATTTCTCTTATACTTGCTTGGAGGGGATTCCCGAGAGACTGGGGCTAATCGTGTATCTTGCTGAAATTGGATCATTATACGATGGTGAGACCCTATCGATAGAACCTGGACGATACTTGATATAAATTCAGTCTTGCTAAGTGATAGAAAGACGCGTTTGATGGGGAGCCCAAGAGGACGGTCGAGGAACTTGAGAAATTGGACCACTATCTTGACCTTGGTGACACGCAAGCAGCCGTCGAAGGATCGAGAGACGCCAAGTTCAAGAAAATGATAGCTCAACCGTTACTAGATGTCCTCCAAACTGATAGAGAGCTTGGGATCCAGATGCTGGACTCATACCGCGAAACGTGGATCAAGAAGGTTGAACGAGTTACTGAATTCACTCGCTACAGCGAGTACCTAAAACATCGCATTTTCGATTGCAGACTAAGGTATGCCTACTGACTATGAACTTTAGAGTTTAAAGCTGATATCCGAGTATAGAGCTTACTTTTTCATGGTGGAATTTGCAATGGCTTTCAGGCTATCTGCGGAGGACCGTGAGATGATTCAACCGATGTTTGATAAGATCGAGGAATGTTTAGTTCTCAACCAGGACTACTGGAGCTGGGGCAAAGAGTACTACGCCTGGCAGACGCAGGGAAAGAGACTGATGAACTGTATTGAGGTCATCAGTCGGACAGAGCGCTTGTCAACCAGCGAAGCAAAAGAGAAGGTGAAAGGAATGATCCTTGCCACTGAAACCGAGTTCATAAAGCGGAAGGAGCGGTTTGCCACGCAACGTCCAAAGGACTGGAAGCGTCTGGAGCGGTGGATTGAGGCACTGGGCACAGCCCTTGGTAGCTATCACTACATCGCTTCGATTGACCCACAATATCATGCTTTCGCGGAGAGCCCGAACGGGATGTCGAACGAGCCCCAAAAGAGGGACGACATGCCATTTCTTCAAGAAAGAAGCGCCAAATGCAGAGATCTCCACCGTGTTCGTGGCCAACGGGACTATGCGGCAGTTGCTGCTCCACGAGACTATATCAACTCGCTTCCCTCGAAAGGAATAAGATCGATGCTTATCGACGCATTCAATCTCTGGTTCTGTGTACCGCACGGCCCACTCAAGACTATCGAGAATCTTGTTCAACTACTGCACAACGCCTCGTTGATCCTGGATGACATCGAAGACAATTCGGGACTGCGGCGAGGGCAGCCGGCCGCGCATCTTGTTTATGGGACCCCGCAAGCAACGAATAGTGCGACATTCATGTTTATTCAAGCCATTCAGGAGGCCAGACGACTAGAGAGTCGGCAATCCATGGACGTCGTTCTCGAGCACGCTGAACGTCTCCATCTGGGCCAAAGCTGGGATCTGTATTGGAGGTTCCACAATCAGTGTCCATCCGAAAGCGAGTACATGGGTATGGTGGACGATAAAACAGGGGCCATGTTCCAGATGCTGGTGGGTCTTCTCCAAGCCGAGAGCCCGGTCTGTTGTGTTTTTGATTTGGACAGATTGACGGTTCTCTTGGGGAGATTTTTCCAAGTACGGGATGACTACATGAACCTCAAGTCGTCGGACTACACTGAGCAAAAGGGGTTCTGTGAAGACCTCGACGAAGGAAAGTATTCCTTTCTGATTGTCAGTCTTATGAATGGGTGTCCTGATGCGAAGCATTCCGTCGCCGGTTTCTTCCATCAACGCCAGGGGGCGCTGTCCCGAGAAAACAAGGAGTTTATTCTCGACCAGCTCGATAAAGCAGGGACCTTTGACGCTACTCTCAAGTACCTGAAGCAGACTGAGGCGGATATTGAAGAGGAGATTGGGAGACTCGAGGAACTTGGCGGGCAACCAAACCCTCTGTTACGGTTGGTGGTTGCCAGGCTGAGCGTGAAGCATCTTTCCTGATAGCAACTTGGGGGAGTTCATGCTCACCAGAGCTATAGTCTATGCTTTATCCTGACCAAAGGTATAGGATACCTATAGCTCAAGAATTATTTATATATCTGATATGAAATCGCGCTGAGTATCTCCATTTATATATAAATATAGGGCTGTCGATCCCGTGACTTCCTCACGATCTTCTCTTCTTCATCTTTTTATATTCCTCTTTCTTCCTTTCCAACTAACTCTCTATCCTCCCCCTTCCTTCTTCCCCCAATCTAATGATCCTAAATTAATCTGCAGTTCCAGCGCGTGTCTCAAGCGGAAGACCCACCGAACCCGCAAGGATCGGCGCCATGCATTAACTAACGAGTCTATTGGAATTATTGATTATGCACCCTGCTGATCGACCTCCCCTGAAATCCATCTCATTCGGTCCACCGATCCTATCCCACTCGGCATACATTCAGCTGAAGCGAAGCTGACAGTTCCGAGTGGCTCCGGTCCAAATTACAGCCAACCAATGCATTCCGGTTGCACCATGACTCGACTCCTCTCCAGTCAACACATTCCTCACTTTGCGGAGTTCGACTCCGAATCCTCGCCAATCTTATCTGCAGTTCTCCCTGCGTCGAACCATCGCAAATCGCAAATCGCCCGATTTAGCTCCATCATATCCTACCCGATGCGCCATGCCGATCCCGCCGTGTCCGGCCAGCCATGGCCTGTATCACCGTGCAAGGTGGACTCGAGTCTCTTGGCTGGCTGATCGCACTGAGCAATCTTATTCTGCAGCTTTTAGGCTGCGACTGCCGTTTCCATCCCGGATCCGGAGGAGGTATATAAGGGGCGCTGGCTGGCCCCGCGATTGAAATGCCAACCAGCCATACAGCTTCCTGCCCTCTCCCCCCCATTCCCGGTTGACGGTCCTTCATCATGGCCCCCAAATCAGTTTTCTACTCGCTCTTCGCCTCCCTTTCTCTGGCTCTGGCCGCCGCCACCCCGGAACCCGACTTCGAGACCATCGTCGTCGGTGGCGGCCCCGCCGGATTGAGTGCCCTGAGCGGACTGTCGCGGGTGAGGCGCTCGGCGGCGTTGTTCGACTCGCACGAATACCGCAATGACCCCACACGCAACATGCACGATGTGATTGGGAATGATGGTAGGCAATCGTACTCATTCCTCCCCCTGTCAGAGATTGACCGCGCCAGGCACCGTTCCCGCCGAATTCCGCGGTCTCGCTCGCGAACAGATCACCACCAACTACAACGAGACGGCCACCTTCATCGACCAGAAGATCCAGACGATCGAGCCCATCTCCATCCCCAAAGCCGATGATGCCACCGACACCCTTTTCAAAGCCACCGATGCCACCGGCAAAGAGTACTACGCCAAGAAGGTCGTCCTGGCCACAGGCATGATCGACATCCTCCCCAACACCCCGGGCCTCCAGGAAGCCTGGGGCAAGGGCGTCTACTGGTGCCCCTGGTGCGACGGGTTCGAGCACCGTGATCAGCCCTTCGGCATCCTCGGCCCCCTCCCCGACGCCCTCAGCAGCGTCAACGAGATCTGGACCCTCAACAAAGACATCGTCGTCTACCTCAACGGCACGCAGACCCCCGAAGCCGAAGCCGCCATCGCCAAGAAGGATCCCAACTGGCGCCAGCTGTTCGAAAAGTACGGCGTACGCGTCGACAACCGCGTCATCGCCTCCTTCGAGCGCATCCAGGACGGCTACACCAACAAGGACAACCACGGCCGCCAGTTCGACATCTTCCGCATCCACTTCGTCGACGGCTCCCACGAAGACCGCAACGCTTTCATCACCAACTACCCCTCCGCCCAGCGCTCCGACCTCCCCGACCGTCTCGGCCTCGCCATGATCGACGGTAAGATCGACGCCCAGTCGAACCCCGGCATGCGCACCACCCTCCCCGGCGTCTTCGCCATCGGCGACTGCAACAGCGACGGCAGCACGAACGTCCCCCACGCCATGTTCAGCGGCAAGCGCGCCGCCGTCTTCCTCCACGGTATGTCACTCTCTTTCTCTTCCTCCCCCCTCTCACGAACACCAAGCCCTTGAAACAACCCCACTAACACAAGCAAACCAAATAGTCGAACTCGCCAAGGAAGAAGCCAAGCACTCCATCGGCAAGCGTAACCTGCCCTCTCGCCGCGCCATGGAGAGAGAAGCCGAGCGCGCCATGGGCAACGACCTCGAAGAGGTCTGGAACAAGGCTCGTGGGTTGTAATTTTCTTTCTTTCTTTGCTGGAAAAGAAAAAAAGTCTTCCCATGATGTGCATGCTTGCGTGCTTGAAGGCTAGGCATTGCCGTTGGAGCTCGGGCGTGAACAAGGCCTTGTGAAAAAGCTACTTTAATTACTTAATAATAATTATTCCTTGACTTGATGTTGGGGTTTCATGAAGCTGGACTGGTTGCTTTTGTTCGTTGGGGATTTAATTAGTAGTCCGATGTCGTAATGTGTATTGATATACGGAGTCGTGATGTCTACTAACTAGTGATGTCTACTAACATAGTTGGTCTATGTCTATGCTATATCTATGAGCCTACACGATACATCGTACCATATCAAACCGCTCACTAGAACCGCACATAATGTTCATTATTATTAGTATTATAAAAGCTATTACTAGTAGGTTAATTAACGTAGCACATGTATATCTCTTTCTTTACTGTTGCTCCTTCCCTACCTTCTTCCCAGCAACAGTCGAACTTTTGCCCGAGAAACAAACCAAATAGTTAAAAAAATATTCGCGAATACCACCAACCCCATAATCAAACCAGATGAATATATTAATGCCTAGCGGAAAGGCACAATAGATTACTCCGCCTCCTCTTCTTCCTTGCTTGCAGCCAGGAAGAACCGCCCCTTGGGCTTGCCGGGCTCCTCGTACTCGAGGGTAAGGCGCGCCAGATGGCCGAGCAGGTTTTCGATCTTGAGGTCGCCCTTGTCGCGCTTGGCTCGGCCCAAGTCGTCGAGCCACTTGAACTTGTTCAGCATGAAATACACCAGGGCGATGACGATCTCCACGCCTAGCGAGTAGCCCCACACACGGACGACGGTCACGATGTCCGTCCAGCCGTTGGTTGTCTCCACGAACTTGTCTTTTGGGTTGGTGGGCATCGTCTCGTTGGTGAACCAACCGAACAGGCAGAAGATGGTAGCCAGGATGTCCACGCCCAGGATGGCTGTGACGAGGTGGATCGATGGCCATGTGTCTGCCCCGCGAGTGACGAAGATGAGCCAGTTCTCGGTGAGTGCCACTTCCAAGAACAACACTTCCTGGATAGATCCCCAGTTCTGCACGATACCTCCGGATGGCAGGAACATCGATCCACGAACCACCCAGGTGCCCAGCGCAAGGAGAAGACCGAGAAGCACTGAAATGAACCAAATCTTTGGCAGTTGCCACTCCACAGGTCGGAGTTCAAACGACGCATTATCATACGCCACTGCCACGGTTGCCAGATCTGCAAAGAGAGCCAAGAATACAATCAATTCCACGCGGATACTCTCGTTGATGATAATCATCGAAGTGACCAGATAGATCTCCAAATGTAAACAGAGGGCGATACGGTATTGGATATACGCCTTCATCCGGTGGAAAATCTGCCGAGCCACCTTGATCGAGTCAATGATAGTCGATAAGCCTGGTTCCAAGAACACGATGTCTGATGCTGATTGCGCTGCCTCTGATGCACCTTCGACGGCAATACCGCAGTCGGCTTTCTTCAGAGATGGGGCGTCATTCACACCATCACCGGTCATCGCAGTCAAATGCCCTCGGTCCTGAAGCATTTGGACCACCTGGTATTTATGTTCGGGGAAAACCTCTGCAAATCCATCTGCCTTTTCGACCAAGTCGCCAGCCATCGCTCCACTGAGACCGCCGTGAATAAGCTTATCCGAGTTGAACACTTTAGTACCGAGCGAAAGCATCTTGCAAGTTTCCTTGGCAATAGCCAACGCATCACCAGTCAACATCTTAACACTGATACCGAGATTCTGGGCTTCATGGATTGTGTGCGCCGTGTCCTCTCTGGGCGGGTCAAACATCGGGAGCATGCCGAGCAAGGTCCATTCTTCGCCTTCTTTCTGCACCGCAACACCAAGCGAGCGGAAGCCACGGTGGGCAAATTCCTGCGCTTTGGTTTTGTAGAGGTCGGAGGTCTCTTTGGAGCAGTTGGTCAGCTGGAGCACAGCCTTGGGGGCTCCCTTGGTGCAAGTGTATTTGATGCCATCACAGCTTGCAACGGTCACGATACGCTTGGAAACCGGGTCGAAGGGTTGGTATTTCTCGGTCACCCAGCCCCGACGCAGGATCTCGCGCGCCTTGGGATACTGCCTGAGAGTAAGAATCGTCACTTTGTCGATCGGGTCCAGGGATTCAATATTGTGAGACGACGCCAGTACGGCCACGGCAAACATCCAATCGATGTCGACCCCTTCCGCGACGTAAGGATCCCGAATGCTCAGCTTGTTCGCTGTAAGCGTGCCGGTTTTATCGGAACACAGAATATCAACACCCTGGTGTCAGGTTAGCCACGATATTTTCTCCCACGAGGACAGGAATGCCTTACCGCCAACGATTCAATTGCCGTGAGCTTTTGCACAATCGCCTTCTTCTTGGCCAAATAGGCCGCACCCACGGCCATGGTGGTGGTGGTCACCACGGGGAGACCGACGGGCACACCAACGATGAGCAAACCCAGGGTATAATGGAGAAGGGTCTGTTGGCGAGGGGAGGCGATGGGCAGATGACGGAAGAAGCCGCCGATCCATGCTGCAAGGATCCAGGCCATGACGAGAATCAGGAGCGAGGTACCGATGTTGTCCATGACAATTTCGAAATGGCCCGCGCCGCGCGCGGCCTGCACCATGCTGGCGGTCTTACCCACAAACGAGGTCTTTGCGCTAGTTTGAACCACGGCGTAGGCTTTCCCACGCTTGCAGCCGGTGGTGTAGTAGATCATATCGCCCATGTAACGATCGACTGCCAGGGACTCCCCAGTAATGGCCGAGTGGTCGCAGGCCAGGATCGGGTAGCCTCGCCTGCGTCTCGGGGTCGGCTTCTGTTCGGCCTCCTCGCCCCCCTCGCCCCCCTCACCCTGTTTCTCAGTTTCTTTGTTCTTAGCCTGGTTATCCACCTCTTCGATATCAGATTCCGAAGTGCTGCTGAGATCCCCCTGCGTCTGCATGGTCTGGAATTCCTCCCATCCGTTGGGGTCGTTGTAATCACAGATCACTTTGGAATCAGCAGGAACGACGTTGCCATCTCCAATGACGATCTACGGTGCGCGTTAGAGAGGGGAGAAAGCATGCACCACCGGTCTCCAATTATACATACCACATCGCCAGGCACAAGTTCCTTAGCCAGGATCTCTTGCTCCTGCCCATCACGAATGACCTTCGCCCTCATGGCAATGTCTCCTTTCAGACTAGCCACAACATCGGCGGCCTGCTTTTCCTGATACCAACCCACAGCAGCGTTCAGGCACAGAATACCGATGATAACACCGAAATCGATCCAGTCGTCCAGACCGGCGGCAAGAAGCACGGCCAACTCCATAACTGCAGCCCTGTTAGATCTCCTGTATCCGCAATCTGGATGGAGTGGTCGTCTCCCAAGGGTGACAGCTTACCATAGAGAATGGGCCCTCGGAAATACGATATGATCTTGGCGATTGGATTCTCCTTCTCCGAGACCAGTTCATTCCATCCGGAACTGCGTCGTCGAGTGTGAACCTCTGAGGCGGAGAGACCCTGGTGAATATCGGTAATGCGCCACTCTTCCGGATACTGCCCTTCTTCTGCAGGTTTGTGCTTGACATGAACCTTGCGCTTCTTCCAGGGTGCGTACCAAACTCGCCTCACTTCTTCTTCCTCCTCACCTTCGTCTCCCCGACCCTCGCGGTAGGTGGAAACGTACTTGACGAGCTTGCCATACTCGTCCAGGTTGGCATAATCTTCCTTGTAGGAGACTCGGGAGACACGTCTGGAGGCACGCCCCTCGGACGTGGAGACACGAGTTGGCGCCGTGCGTTCGACGTCACCGGAGGAAGTGCCGCCTTGCTGAGCCATCTTGACGGCTATGGTATGATAGTAGCGGGGTTTGAATCACAAGCCCTCTGCTCTTCGCACACCGCCGCGTACAGTACAAATGAATGGACCTGAGGAGGGGAAAAGGACAGAAACGAGAGAACAAACGGAGTAACGATAGAATGTGAAGTGGAAGAGAGAAAGAGGAAAAAAGAAAAAAAAAAGAAAAACGGTTTTGTCGAATGGCACAAGAAGAGAGCGACTGCGTTGCAGCGATGGGTTTGTACAAGATCATGCCTCGAACAGACTGCGGATCCCACTGAGAAAGGAATATCGTACAAAGATTATCATGCTGACGTAGTCGAGTCCAGGGAAATTCCCACGAAGCTTAGTGCTGATAGGTACCTGTGCTACCCCTTTCGGCAAGGCACCGCTGGGTCAGTGCCTGTCATGCTCAGGACACCAGAGTGAATTAGACGCATGACTCCTTGATTCAACCATGGCTTGAACTTTGTTGACGTAGATCATTTTGCCAGGTCCATCCGAGGGATCCGATGGACGACGGGCCGGGTACACCAGGAAACAAACGCTCTTTATTTGCTCTGGCGTTCCGCCGGACTGGATGATAGGGTTTATGCAACAATTGACTCTAAGGAACCGAATATGTCGATGCTGGTTTCCATGGCTTATGCTGAGTGTTGGAGTGCTTTGGTCAAGAAGATCCGTGGAACGGAGTCGACAGGAGACGGCAGGGGAGCCCGGCTGAGAGGGGTTGCATCAATATCTCGGGACCTGTTGTACAAGATAGATCGGAGAAATGATCATCAAACGAGATGATCGACCGATGTGGGGAAGATTACTCAAAAGGATCCACAGCGAAGGACGAATGATGAAGAGAAATGGAAGAAGAAGAAAGGATGAAAGACAAAAAGAGAAAAGTTCAGGCTGACTAATGTCGGAGGAATCGAAGCCTGAGGCCATTAGGGTTGAGATGAACAAGCATCACCACTCGTCATTTCTAGGCTGTATAGGGAGGAAGATTCTGTTGAGGCCAGATTGGCGTATGAATTTTAAAGAATATTCATCATCTACATATGGTCGTCACTTGGATGAAGCGTGGAAGCATCCGAGCTCTGTCACTCGTACGGATTGTATAGACCACATCCTTCAATGGTAGTCGAAAATGGCACCAGCTCCAATTGTTGGACTACATTTATGACATGAAGAGCATGGAAAGGATTGAAAAGATGGTCTACAGTGTTAAGGTGCAGATGTGACGACCGACATGACCATATGAATCCATGCCGTCACCACCCGCTTGGCAGTAGCTACGGATGCAACGACAACCATACGCCTCAACAAGATTGGTTGCAAACTAGTCGCTCAATGACATACACAATTGAAGAACAAGGTACTTCGTAATGGTTTATTGATTTATATCTAGACGGCGAAGGGATCGTTTCCGGCTTTATTTCATCAAATCCATTCCAAACGTAAGCCGTCATAGCCTGTCCTGACTATGAGCAGTTTATTTGCCCGTCTTGCCGGTGGGGATGTTGAACAGGACGGCCGGCTGGCCCGGCGCGTAGGCCCGGTCGACACGGTAGTATCCCTTGCGCTCGAACTGGATGATCTCGCCCTGCTTCAGGTCGGCCACGTTGCAGTCGGCCACGGCGTCCTCGCGGAACTCGGTCGTCTTGTTCAGGACGTCCTCAAGAGCGTCGTCCTCCTGCAGAGTGTCCTTCTTGAGGAGGTAGTCGAAGTCCACCAGCTCCACCGGCACCAGTTCCTGGTCCGCCGACAGCCAGGTCACCTTCTTCTCCGTCTTCTTGAAGTCGCCCTCCAGGTGAAGCTCCAACTCCAGTTCCTGGACCACACCGGAAGCGTCCGCCGTGATCTTACGCACAATGGCGTTGCCCCAGCCCATCAGCGTGACCTCCTCATCCTGCTTGAAGCTCTTGGCATCCTCCTGGTCAAAGAGGAGAGAGCTGCTGAAGACGACCTTCTTCTGGCCGACGGCCGGGTTCTTGGCGTGCCGAGGCTTCTCCTCCGAGTAGGGCGCGGCAGGGCCGTTCTGGGTGATGGTCGCCTTGACCAGGTCCTTCTTCAGGACGGCCGTGTGGCGGGGCGCAACCGGGTCGATGTACTTCCTGTTGGTGGCCCAGATCAGGGTCCAGTCCAGGTTGGTGATGTTCTTGCTCGGGCCCTGCTTGAGGATGAACTCCCGTAGCGCGGGGATGGTCATGCCACGGCGGCGGATACCGCGGATGGTGGGGAATCGGGGATCATCCCAGCCCCAGACCACGCCCTCGTCGACCAGCTTAGTGAGCTTGCGCTTCGACAGCAGGGTGCGGATGAAGTTCATGCGCGCAAAGTCCCAGACCTGCACGTGGCGGAGCTTCAGCGTGTCCAGGAACCACTGGTACTGGGGGTTCCGGTCCCGATACTCGATGGTTCGCAGCGCATGGGTGACGCCCTCCATGGAGTCCACGATCGGGCAGCAGAAGTCGTAGGTCGGGTAGATCTTCCACTGGGTGCCGGTGCGGTGGTGCGGGGACGGGTTGCAGCGGTAGATGACGGGGTCACGCATGGCCTTGTTGGGGTTGTCGACCGACATCTTCGCGCGGATGCACCAGCGCTGTCCCTCCTCGCTGCCCGTCTTCATCTCTTCGAAGCGGGCCAGGTTCTCCTCGACCGACGCATCGCGGCGCGCGCTAGGCAACCCGTCCATGCGCTGCTTCTGCATGACTTCCTTCTCCGTGTCGTCGGCGTAGGCATTGCCCTCCTTAATGATGCGCACACCGTAGTCGTACAGCTGATCAAAGTAGTCACTGGTGTAGCTGGTGCGGTCTGGCTTGATGCCCATCAGCGCCAGATCCTCGACAATGGCCTGCTCGAACTCCATCTTCTCCTTGCTCGGGTTGGTGTCGTCGAAACGGACAAGCAGCGTGCCGTTGTACTTCTCGTGGGCGAAGTAGTCGTTCAGGAGGGCAGCCTTGGCGTGTCCGATGTGCAGGTACCCCGAGGGCTCCGGGGGGAAACGGGTCACAACGCCCTTATCGGTGTTGAGCAGGGCGATGTCGTAGCTGGCGCCCTCCTTAGCCTTGGCCGACTTCTTCTCCTTGGCGGCGGCGTTGAGGGCCTCAATGGCAGCCGTAGCCCAGGGGCAGAGCTCCTCCAGAAAATTGAACCAGCGGGTCAAGTTGACCAGAGCACCCTTGCGGACCGCCGAGATACCGACACGGTTGCCCCGGATGGCACCCCAGAGGGCAATGTCGGCAGTGGAGAGGGCGTATCCAACCACGAACGACCGCAGAAGCAGGTGGGTGTTGAGGCGCTGCAACTGGGTGTCCAGCGCCTTGAAGTCGAGCGTAGTAAAAGACTCGAGCTGAGAGAGCCACTCATTCTCCTGTTTTAAACCAATTCGTTAGACACAAAGTTCTCTTATCATTTCCTTCCCGTCCGGAGAAGACGGGAGTACAGGGTCCGTCTTACCAGCTGCTCATCCTTGCTCTCCAAGTAAGGGAAGCTAGACTGCAACTCCCGCAGAGCGTTCACAGTCCCATAGACAGGAGTGCCACTGGCTCCGGTAAACTGAACCACGGCCTTATCGCCCTGCTGGAGCTCCGCAGCATCCTCGTAGGTGATCTGGATCACCGGCTCCGGGCGTGACTCATTGATGGAGGTCGCGACCAGAAGCACGGGAAGCAACAGGGCTTGATTAGCCCGAGTGGCCAAAGTAAGACTAATTTTCGACATGATTCAATTCAATCCCTTCGAACGTGCAGGATTAAACAAGAGGAAGAAGTGGGGGAGAAGTTGGAGGGGCAAGAAATCCGTTTGGGAACCCGTCGGTCGCCGCGTTTCTCCGTCCCGAACCTCCGCGAGAGCTTTCGGACCGGAAAACAATTCAATCGACCGTTCTTGTCTTGTCGTTCGTTGTCTCCACACCACTCTTCATCCACCCACGTCCTCTCTCCAGCGGTCATGTCCTCTTCATACGGCTCTCTCCTGCCGTCCGCGGCAAGGAGTGTCTTGTCGTTATGCCGACCTCCTCTCCGTCAAGCGCCAATGGCTCCTTTCCTCGCCGGCTTCCAACAACAGACCCGCGGTTTTAAGAAAGGAAAGAAGGAGAAGAAGGAGAAGGAGGCAGCAAAGAAAGCCCGCAAGGGACCGCGGGATTTTGTTCAAAAAGACCTCAAGGATGTTGAGCAATTTGCGCTCTGCGACGCGATGAGGTTGGTCGACCCGTATCGCTAGTCCGGGCGAGAGAAAATAGACCCGCCTGGCTGACCACTTCTTCTTCCCACAGGTACATCCGCGCTTTCGAGGTCGGCCGTGACCCAGCGGTCACCAAGTACGAGGTCCACGTCCGATTGAAGACGAAGCGCGACGGACCTGTCATCCGCAACATGCTGCGATTCCCGCATTCCGTTCAGACCGAGTCGCGGATCTGCGTGATTTGCCCGCCGGGCTCGAGACACGAGAAGGAGGCGCGCGCGGCCGGTGCCGTCCTGGTCGGTGAGCAGGAGGTCTTCGACAAGGTCAAGAACGGACAACTTGAATTCGACCGCGTCATCTGTCACCCGGACAGCTTGGAGGCGTTGAACAAGGCCGCCTTGGGTCGCATCCTTGGTCCCCGAGGGATGATGCCGAGTGCGAAAACGGGCACCGTCGTTGAAGATGTCGCCAACCGTGTCGAGATGCTGCGTGGCGGTACCGTGTACCGTGAGCGTGATGCGGTTATCCGACTTCCCATCGGCCAGCTGCGATTTTCGCCCGAGGAGTTGCGGGACAACCTGCGTGCCACCCTTAACCAGATCAAGAAGGACGCCGCTGGCTTGAATGACCGTATCACCAAGGAGATCTACGAAGTGGTATGTTGATTTTTTCCTCCTTGACCGGATCGCTCACGAGAGACCACTCTTCTAACAACTTATAGGTGTTGAGCTCGACCCATGGGCCCGGTTTCAGCTTGACCGGAGAGTTCCAGAGCGAAAATTCCCCAGATACCGCCTTATTGCGCGGAATGTAAATTAAATTAGCCATTGACTTGTTTTTTTGGGTGTACAGATTATGTTTCAATAGGAAGGAGCTGGTGTATAATGGGAATTTATTCAGATATAGTCTAAGAAAGGGGAACCAACATGGTCTTCCAACGCCGACGCTATGCCAAGTAACAAAAACACAAGGGGAAAGGGTGATGAGGAAGAGGGAAATAAGAAGGACGATGAGAGTGAGACTAGAATTTCTTCAAGTTCTTCAGGGTCGATACGGCGCTGGCGTCCTCTCCCATGAGATTGTAGAGGCGCAAAACGGCCATGGTTTTGGTGTCTTGTTTATCGCCCGCCCGGCTAGCCTGTTCGAGGGCGGTCTTGAGATCGAGGAGGAGAGCCGCGTTGATCTTCGAGATGCGCGGTTGCTGATTGACGAAGAACGGGTGGTTCTCCCCAAGCCGGGACGACTGTCGTGTTAGGTAGACGTATTTCTGGATGTGATGTTCGAGTCTCTTCAATGACACGAGGGGTGCCGTGGCCGCTCCGTTAGCGAGAAGCTCCTCGTCGGCGCTCTCCTCGCTATCCGTGTCTAGCCCGTCGTCGGAGTCCGTCCCCGAGCCACTGTCCGCATCCCGCCGCTGCGTAGCCGCTGTTGTCGACGTTGAAACTGCCTCCCCGATCATCAGCCTCTTCTCCAGCTCGTCCACCCGGTCTGCGTAGTCCAGCAAGGCGCGACCGAAATTCGCATTCCCCCGGAGACGCCTTTTCTCGTCCAGCAGTTGTTCCATCTCCTCGTGGCGGGCTTCGACCTTCTCCCGGATTGTTTGAACGTCGCGCTGGAAGGAGAGCAAGCCCACGCGGATCTGCTCGACCTTCTCCTCGCCTCCGTGGAGCGCGGACCCCAGCGACAGGAAGTCCTGGTAGTTATGGTTGACCAGGTCTAGCAATTCCCTGCCGAGCAGCTGGTCCAGTTCGCGCAGCTCCTGGCGGAGGTCTTCTAGGCTCTGGTGTCGGTTGGTCAAGGACGAGAGGTACTCGGCTGGGTCGAAGTCGGGGGCGAGGAAGGAGGAGCGCGATAGGGGTTCTGGAAAGGGGAGGCCAGAGGGGTCATCGTCGATATCTGACCCAGAATCGTTGGGTTCGCCAAACTAGAGTCGCGCGATTAGAACAAACAGCCCAAGAGAGTTCAGGGAGGACCCGCAGGTGGGCGCGGGGGGTGACCTCTAGCGGGATCATGATCTTTTGGGGGGGAATGCATACACGGAAAAGGTTCATTCTGGGATTCGGTCCAAAGACCTATGGATAGAGGACTGTACGAGATGTTTTGCGCGTGGATTGAAAGGGAGGAACGGAGAGGAAGTCGGGGAGAGAGCGAAGAGGGAGCGTGAGATGAAGGAAGTTTGGTTGGCGCGGAGTAGGAAGTACGGGATCGTCCCAACTACTAAGAGACCAACCGTGGCTTTTCTTGTCGACTCCGGTTATACATCGACTACTACACCTACGATCTGGATATAGTTGGTTTGTTCAAATATTCTATATTTTTTGACTTCAAGGGAAATCAATTCGTCAAGTTATATTTTCTAAATCATCATTGACGCTGTCATGTCTATGTTATACACGCAAGACACATTCCACAGTCTTCGGGCGTCATATCATGAGATATCTAAGCCATGGATGAGGACTAAAGATGGGATTCTGTTCTTTTCCCCGGCCTATGCGATCCATAATGATTATCCCTTGCAATGTCGGCTGTGATCGTCTTTAATTCTTCCAGATAGCTCTGATACACCCCTCGCGGCGTCGTGTCATACTTCCGACACAGGAAAGCCGCAACGGCAGTGGCAATCCCATGATGACCTCCATTCCCCATGAACTTGGTATTGGAGCTGGCAACGTGCGTGGCACTCATGTGTTTCCCAGCCATCATAAGGTTGGACACATTGACCGAATACAGACATCGAAACGGGATGTCGTAGGGTCTCTTATCGCGCTCATCCCACTCCCAGTGCTTGAGCCGGAAGTCGTATTTCTCGTCACCCGGATAGTGCAGACAGAAGGCGCCGTCGTTCTGGACCACCGCGTCGGGGAAGTCCTTGTGCGTGCGGATATCCGTCTCGGTGAGCACGTAGTCGCCCTTGTAGCGATGGTGCTCGCCATGCGCCGGCACGAAAGCCACCCAATCGAGGGCGAGGTTGGCGTAGGTCTCGGGCTCCACGGTCTTCACGTTGGAGAATGTGCCGTAGATTGCGCGGAGCAGGTGGTCGCGGATGTGCTCTCCCTGGGTGTAGGGGTCCAGCCATTGGCCGTATTCCCAGAAATGCGTGAGTCGGTCCTTGATCGTGGGGTCGGGGACGTGTCCGGGGGGCAGGATCACTGGCCCGGGGCCATTCTCCCGGCCGGGTCGTCGTAGTTGGCCTCGGAGGTCGGTGTAGTCTTTGGATACCTCCGTAGCCCACGGCACGACAGGGAAGGGCACGGGCGAGTCGGCCATTTTGGTGCGGAAGAAGACGGTGTTGCCGTGGTGCATGTGGTCTCCCTTGACGGGCGCGAGGCTCTCCCCGTACTCTGCCTGCGACTCTTGACCGTAGAGCGTCTCCGCGCCGGAAAGTCGTCCGAGGACGGCGGTTCCCGAGCCGTCGATAAACACGGGAGCGGAAATCCAGATCTCTCGGCCGCTGCGGGCGTGCCGGGCGTCGATCGAGACGATCCTAGATCCCGTCTTGGTTGTTTGGTAGACGGTGTGCTCGAGAAAGACTGTAGCCGTCGGTTCGGCTTCCAGTAAGCGTACCGCCAACAGGTCACCGTCCGCGGTCCTTGCAGAGAACTCGTCCACCAGCGGTCCGGTCCACC
The DNA here is from genome assembly GCA_002850765.1 of Aspergillus taichungensis. Taxonomy (NCBI): domain Eukaryota; kingdom Fungi; phylum Ascomycota; class Eurotiomycetes; order Eurotiales; family Aspergillaceae; genus Aspergillus; species Aspergillus taichungensis. The sequence continues at coordinate 82,817 of KZ559551.1, read as the reverse complement.
CTCGCGGGCTGAGACCAATCTCCACGCTGGCGTTGCCGCCCAGAAATGGACGGTCCTGAATCAGGGCCACTCGCTGGCCCAATCGAGCGGCCGTCAAAGCGGCCGCAGTGCCAGCTACGCCCCCTCCGACGACCACGACATCAAAAGATCCACCACTGACAGGCTCCTCCGGGAGACCACGCAGCCGACGTCTCCATGCGCGGGAGAGCTCGTTGACTTCTGCAGGTGGCGCCGTCTCCTCCGTGGTGAAGAAGATGGCGTCACAGCGGCCACAAAAGCCGGTAAGGTCGTGGAGCGCCAATGTGACCTCTCCCGCGGGCAGATTCACCTGGCCCCCCAATTCCCAGTTCCAGTCTCGGTCGTTGGCACCGAACTCGGTAGGGAGGCGCTTCCCGCCGACGAAGAGGGCGAATCTTCCGGGGTGGTGGCTCGGGACCCAATCTTTGGCGCGCACCCAGACGTTGTACCGCGCGGTGTTGCCGATAGCGATGACGGTGGTGGCATCCGCAACCGGTGTGCCATTTCCGTGGGCTAGCAGGTATGGGGATCCCATCACGTCCTCAAACTGGGAGTCCATCACCCAACCACCACAGCCATCGAATGACTCGGCTTCCACGAGGATGCCTGTTTGGGGATATGATTCAGAGTTCATGGTGGCGTAGTGAGACTACCGGTTGGCATGGGTTGACTAGGAGGTATCATGAACACAAGAACTTGCAGTGAGCTATTGGCCATACTGGGGGTAGATAGAACCTTGAACATTCGGCCCTCGGTAGCCTATACACCCAGTCCCCTCGGTTATACATGCGGTGTTTGACTTTCAGTTTCAAGTGTTATACTGGTATCATGTATACCGAGAATGAGCAAATGTTCCTTCAGACCTTTCAATACAAGGCTAATACCTTACATTATACCCGTGACGATAAAATCGCCAGTATTTTCGAACAAGTACTCGGATGGGTTCATTCTGATATTGTAATCCGGATCTTTATATGTTTGACCATTGATGCCACAGACAGTACGTAAGTAGAGACAATACACTACCAATATGTACGAGGGTAACATCAAAGCCAAAACCTCATTGAATTTCATAAGTCACATACATAGTCAGATAGACGTAGTGGCGTTGCTGTATACTATATCTCGTTCGGCATGCCGGTCTCGGATGATCTTCCGCCTAGATCCCGCTCGGCCTTTCGGTCCATCTACCGAGTACTGATGGATGATCCTCCTCGGATATCAAGTACCCCAATAAAGTCAGAACATATCAAACAACGAATTGATAAGGAGATAGTCATGCAGAGATCACGGTAATTCTGGTACGGACCATAGTACCACCTGGTAAGGATCTTCGTCAGACTTACCATCTAGTAATCTATTTATCCCCAATTAGGCAATGGTGGTCACCTGAGATACACTTCCCCTCATTCTCCATCGCCAATGACGCTGTTCTTCCTCGCCAAACCAGACCACGATGATCGTCCGGCTGCAGATCTAGAAGAATCTGCAATTTACAGAGGCATCCTTCTCCATCATTGCAGCTCTGCGTTCGTTCACTCAATCAATCAGAAACCGCTAAGGTGGTGCTGCACGGCCAGCATGTCCGCTGTCTCGTGAGCCCATGCAGTCATCGAGAACGACGTGTCACTGGTGTCTGACAAAATCCACCAATCCCACCACAGAGGATCCCTCTGAACAACTGGAGGAAACGCTGGGAACCAAGACGGTGGTGTCGTCGTATCCGCGTCCCCTACCCCCCTTCCCACGTTGTTTTGTCACGGGCAAGGATCGCTCTGCCGGCAGTTAGTACTACTAGTAGTGACGACGGAGTACATCGCCCACCTTCCCCTCCCCCCCTTCAAGTCCGGGAGATGGATCTGGATTACAGGTCGGACAGGGTGTCCACCCACCCTGACGCACCGTTGCGTCGTCCTCCGCGCCCCCCTCGCTGGTCACAGATTACCACCCCCTCCCATTCCACCCCGGTGGTCGAACCCGTTGGTCCCTCTCACCATCCCACCCCAGCTGGCAATAGCAACCGCGACTATATCCTCGATGAGTCGGCTCGTGCGTATCGTACCACCGCCCTCCGTCAACTCAACGGGTCGTCCGCCAGACCCTGGTCCGCGAGATCGCGACATCAAAGCCACCATCCCCCAATCACCCGGTCGACCCTCGCGTCGCAGCCGGTGCTGGTAAGAGCCTACTCAGGCGGTCCCCATGATTCCCAGGAACCGTCCAAGATGCCATCGCGGCGATCATTCCTCTTCATGGGTGGCTCTGGCTCTAGCTGCGGATCCCAAAGCCGTGGGCCCCCGCTCCCGTCCCACGAGGACTTCGGCATCGATAGCATCCTCCGCGCCATTGAGCCCAACATCCGCGACACCCTGGAGTCGATCGGCGAGATATGCGGTCGCAGCAAGCTCAGCCTCGCCAATGAGTACGGCAGCCATATCGCCCCGTTGGGCGAGATTCGCGCCCCGGCAGGCGGCCTCTTGACAGTTGAAGAAGCCAGCTCGGACCATGAACGACAGCTGGACAACGTCGTCATCTACGACGACGAACCAAGCCTCCTCGACGGGCGGGATGTGCCCCGCCCTCACACTGAATACTGGGACCATCGTCTCCAGCATGGGGCGGCTGCCTATCCCTCCACAGTACCCCTTGCTCGAGAGGCGCCACCTACCCAGCCATCTGCGGACGCTCGCGCGAGGGACGCTCCGGCCGTCCCGACTACGCGAGAGTTCGTATCGAGCCCGAAAACCGGCGGACGCGCGTTCCTGCAGAAACAGGCACACACAAGCGGCGAAGACCACAGACAGCGGATCCTTACCCCGGCGGTAGTGTCTGAGGTACTTCTCGACGCGCGAGCAGACGGCCACCAACCCGATCCTCCGGGGTTCGCGTCGGACGGCGGTGCGGCAGAGATGGGGGCCGGCGCCCTGGGCGCAGAGATGGACGTCCACCAGCGACGCTGGCGATCTCCCTCCGAGTCGGAAAGACCGTCGATGGGCGTGGATGCGCAGGCGTTGTTTGGCTGGCTTAGGAATGCCCGCGTCGGTCCAACGGATAGGCCGACAGCGGAGATGCGGCTGCGTGCGATGTTGGAGAGGCCGCGGGAGGTGGCTTATGCGGAGTAGATTTGTCTCCTCTTTGATATGGTACCCTGGATATCGTATCTACCCTGAATGTCAGATCGACCTTTGATACTGTCTACCTTTGATACTGTCTACCCTCAACATAGGAATGTAACATGATACATAATCAAACCATGGTATACGATATCGCTATAGACACTGAACCCCAAAACAACCCCCCATCTAATTTCCCCCCTCAATCTGCGCAATCAACGTCTTCGCAAATTCCTCAAACCGCCCATACGACCAACACTCGCGATACCGATCCACAAGCGGTCTCTCATCGGGCACCCCCGGGTTCTCGCTCTCGTCCTCCAACCGCCTCCCTTCCCCATCCCCATCATCATCACTCACATCACTATCATCCCCCCGCACAACCGACCCCTCCACCAACTCCCCAAACTTAACATCAACCGGCACGCGCCCCAAAAACGGCACGCCCATCTCGCCCGCCATCACCTCCCCCCCACCACTCGAAAAAAGATTCGTCACCTCCCCACAGCAAGGACACGTATACCCAGACATATTCTCAATAACGCCCAGCGTCGGGATCCGCGTCTTCACGCAGAAGTTGACCTCCTTGCGCACGTCCGACGTCGCCACAGCCTGCGGCGTCGTGACGAGCACGGCGCCTGTCAGCCGCGGCAGGGAGGATGCGGATGCGGCAGCGCTGGCTGCGTCCGTCGTGGAGAGCGTGAGGAGCTGCTCTGCGAGCGCGATGTGCTCGTCGCTTGTGCCTGGCGGCGTGTCGATCAGCAGGTAGTCCGTGGACCCCCAGTTGACGTCGGAGAGGAATTGTCGGATCATGGCGGTTTTCTTGGGGCCTCGCCAGATGACGGCGTCGCCGCGGTCGCGGAGGAGGAAGCCGAGGGAGATGCAGCGAAGGGAGCCTCTTGCTTGTTTTCCTCCTGTTTCTTCTTCTTGTTGTTGTTGTGTTTGTGATTGTTGGTGTTGTTCTTGTTCTTGTTCTTGTGCGCTGGGTGAGGAGGAAGAGGGAGGTGTAGTGGCGTCATGCACAGTCACAGGCAACCAACCCCCCGGACCCTGGGTAATTTTGGCATCTTCGAGACCGACGAGACGGGGGATCGACGGGCCTGTGAGATCGATGTCGAGGATGCCGACGGATTTGCCTTGCAGGGAGAGTGCGAGGGCGAGTTGCAGCGTCACGGAGGATTTCCCGACGCCGCCTTTGCCGGATAGAACCTGTATTAATTTCCCAGTTAGTGATAATGTTTAGTACATATATCATGTAGTATATCATATGTTGTGGGGGTAGAAGAAGGTAAAATTGTCACGCTTTGCGCTTCACATGGCGGCGTTATCGATAAGCTGAAGAGGGGTATTTTCTCTGCTTCTTGTTCTGTTCTCTTCTCTTCGGGTTGGATGACTTACCAGCACAATATTCTTCACTCCCGTTAGAGGCATTCTCAGTCAATTGGTCTATATTGTTATTGACGATGGTTTATTCCGGAGAGAGAATGGGAGAAACGGAGAGATCCAGAGTTAGTGCAGCTTTTGCGTCATCCCGCCATGCTTATCAATCACCAATTGACACCGCGCATTCATTACGGTACAGTCTACGTCTGATCTACAGATCAAGTAGAGAACTCCACTCTTAACATGGTCTAATCAATTCGTTTTGCAAATATTCTTGCGATTCATTACTGACATGCAGTTCATTGCCATTTCTGCACCACCACCCCGCCGCGCCTAAACTCCGCCAGGTCGGCCAGGACCGCCGCCTTGTCCGTCAACTCCTTGCTCGGGAACGTGGTCATCAGTGCCCACGGCCGCGTCTGGCTGATCGGGCTGGCGGCCGCGACGAACTGGTAGACGTCGCCGATCGTGTGGCTGGTGTTGAACCGTGCCGTGAGTCGCGTTCCATCGCCGAGGCGCACTTGTATCGTGACCGTCGGCTGGGACTCATCCACTTCGGGTGTGTTGGGCTCGGACACAGGTTGGCTGGTGGCGGGGGCCGGGGAGACGGCAGGGGCGGGGGATTGCACCCCGGGCGTCGGGCTGCCGAGTCGCTGCCCTTGACCCGAGAACGGCTTGTACTTGGGCTTGGGCTTAACGTATTTCTCGTCGTGCTGTTTGATCTCCACGTCAACCTCCTGGCCCGGTTGCACGTTCATGATCGAGAGCGGCGCACGGCCCTGTCGGATGCCCTCCAGGATCTCGGCGTTCCGGGGATCATCGGAGCGGTAAAGGTCGCCGTCGTCGACGGAGAAGCCATCGGACCAAAAGTGAAGGGTGCGCTGGACGCGTTGTGCGGGTTGAGGTTGTTGAGGGGTGGGGGCGTCGATCACCCGACTGGGGGCGTCGTCACCACCCAGGGTTCGCGCGGCTCCCGTAAAGTGAGATCTCCTCGGCCCTGCATCGTCGGATTCGGGGATCTGAGTTCTATCGACCGGAAAGCGTAGACGTTAGCATTCGGGCTCCGGCGGTAGATGGACCCCTGTGCGCTGGTTCCGTACCTTTGAGCCTTTTCGATGATCTTTCTCTTGATATCGTCGGGGTTCTGCACAGCCAGTCCAGATTTCTCCCCTCCCGCAAAGAAGTCCTGATCTTCCGTGTCGTCGTCGTCGGTAGACTCCCCGGCCCCACCACTCTTAGACGTGTAGTCTCCCAGAGTCGCAAACCTCTTCTTGGGCGCTGCACTGCGGGACGTGGACGGCTGGGCTTGGCCTGTCGACGACTGGGAAGCGCCGGGCTGGTCCGCTGAGCCTCCAACCGACCGGCCCCCGGCATTTGTCTCTTGTAAGGCTTCGTCCTGCGCAGCGAAGAACTCGGTCACGCCCGCCTCCAAATCCCAACCATTGGCGGCAAGGTATTCTTTGGCCTGAGGGTATCCAGTAATCAGCACGAGTTATGTTCATAGTGACTGAAGTCAACGCCTACCTCTTCCGGGCTGGTTCTGGTCATGAGACAGAACTGAGAGACGATCTCATCGTGTTCGGTATTGTGTTCCATGATGGGATTAACCGATATATGCGCGGGATCCAACGCAAACGTACAGTCGGATGGCGATGTGTTTGCACGAGGAATTCTAAAACGAACGGTAAACTAATTCAATGCGATGGAGGGGTGAGAGGAGGGGAGAGAAGAGGAGAGAGATGTCAGATCGTGATGGAGAAAGAACAACAAGAACCTCAGGCCCCGATACGTCACTGCGGGCAGCCTGCTTAGTCAGTCGGAGGACAGATCTTCCGCTCTGATCCTCAGGCAGCAACCAGTCCTGTAGACCTCATTCTTTCTATTCACTCGAGATGATGGACTGTGTGAATGAAGTGACAGCCATTGACAGTCTCTACCAGATCAATATATTGATCTGAATGTACCTGGAATGCGCCCTGAACAGGTACCTGTAAACAATATCAAGTTAGGTATGATCGCTTACCTAAGCCAGCGATCCAATCAACTCGTCCCGTCGAATCCATCCCATCCACCGCATCATCGCGACCTCAACAACAATAATCCATTCGCCCTCGTTGATACCCTGAGACTGGTTCTCATCGCTCATCTTGATTGATAACTTCACATACACGCCTTTCTGGAACTACGTCCGACCCGTCGGTTCTGATTCTCCCCCCCGTTCGTCCCTTCGTGGATCAACCCGCTCCCCCCGCATTCTCATCCCATCACCAACATCATGGCAGCCGAACACCACTCCCAGTCGAAAGTGGAGTTGTACGAGTCCGGTCTGACTGTCCCCTCGGACTCGGAGAACTACTCGGCCCACCAGGATCTGTCGTCGTCGTCTTCGAGCTCCCCTCTGATCCTCTACCAACCCCCGACTCTCTGGAGCCTCCTGCGCGGCGCGGCGATCAACCTGTTCCTCCCGTTTGTCAACGGTCTCATGCTGGGATTTGGGGAGTTATTTGCACATGAAGCAGCCTTCCGGTTGGGCTGGTCCGGCACAAAGGTACGCATGGCGCGCATGGGCGTGTTGGGTGAATCCATCGACGTCCAGTGGGACGTTCAAGAGAGATAATTGCTAATATCGTTCTTTTCTTCGTATACAGATTTTCCCGACCTATCGACGATCGCATCCCCTCGGTCCTGGAGTGGAAGTGCGGGATCTGCCGTCGCGGAGAGGCAGTCGTGCCGGTCTGGACTAAGCGGACGCGGTCCCGTTGCGATAGAAAAGATATCCGGAATTTTGTCATTTAGAGGGGTTGGCTACTGCGTGCGACATCTTTGGTGTTATATACTCTGCATTGAAACGGATTAATACATGATTCGTTCCTGTCCATGGGATGTGCATAGATCCTCGGCATCCACAGCAGTACCTCCCGCGGAGTCGGACGATTCCTTGTTGATAGGCATCCGTATCTGCTATTTGACCCACCGCCGTAGTACCCAGTAGCCATAGAATAGAATGAACCTCGACCGGAGCGTACAGCAGTGGTCATTGCATCCTGGCTGTCTGGAGTGCATGCGGACCGGCTCCCGCCCGGCAGAAAAGCGGTCTTGGCGGGAAAAGTCCATCCGGATCCAAATCATTTCCCCGTCCAGATTCACTCACTCCGTTGTTTTCTTTTTCCCTCACTCTCTTTCCCCCGCCTCTCCCTCCACCTTTCTGTTTGCGACTTCCTCTCTTCATTCCTCACTCCCCATCTGACAATGCTGGGAGGCGCTGGACTGAAAGGCCGAGGCGCAATGCCGGCCATGGCCCGCCAACGGGTCGCCGGTTACTCTCGTTCGGTTTGTCCCCCGTCGCAGTCTCGTTGCGGTGAAAGAGATCAGGACTGATGAGTGTGATTTTGTGCTGTAGATGTCCTCGCTCCGTTCGCGACCTACGAGCCTCTCGTCAGTTCGGATCGGAGGGCTTCATCGGTCTCTAAATGCCTCCCCGTCGCTCCGTTCCGCCTGGGCCATCCCCGGGGTGTCGGCCGCGCGCTTCAACTCTACCTCGACCACCTCCCCGACCAGCGACGCTGCCGCGGCCCCGACGGATCTCCCAACTGTCCCCGCGACTGGGACTGACGTCGCCGACCTGTCGGCCCTCGACATCAACTCGATCCCCGAGAAGATTGGGTACCTGAAGGATCTCGGGCTGGACTTCGGCTGGGGCCCGTCCGCGATCATCGAGTACTTGATCGAGCATATTCACATCTGGTCCGGCCTGCCGTGGTGGGCGAGTATTGTGGGAACCGGCCTGTTGATCCGACTGGCTCTGCTCAAACCCATGTTCGGCGCGGCGGACACCTCCGCTAAGATCCATAACATCAAGCACATCACGACCCCTCTCCGGGCTGAGATGATCAGACACAGCCGTGACGGCAACACGTCCGCCGCGGCGAAGGTTCGGGTGGACTTGACCGAGTTGCACCGTGAGAATGGCATCAAGCCCTGGAAGTCCTTCGTCCCGTTCCTCCAGATTCCCTTTGGTATTGGCTGCTTCCGGGTGGTTCGCGGCATGTCCGAGCTGCCGGTGCCTGGGTTGGCCGCGGAGTCGGTGGCCTGGTTGCAGGATCTGACGGTGGCTGATCCGTTCTACATCCTCCCCGCGGTCTCGTCCATCGCGATGTACCTCAGCATGAAGGTATGTTACAATTTCCTCCCACTAGCGGGTGATTTCGTTTGTTTTGGCGCCCCCGCTAATACATGGTTTTTGTGCGGCACAGAAAGGAGGAGAGAACGGCATGCAAGAAATGCAGAACTCGGCGTTTGGGAAAATCTTCTTCTACGGCATGCCCGCCATCTCTTTCGCCTTCATGGCCTTCTTCCCCAGTGCCCTGCAGCTCTACTTCACCGGAACGAGTATTTTCGCCCTGGGTCAAGCCCACCTGATGAACTCCAAGTCCTTCCGACGGGCAATGAACATCGCCCAGCCTAACCCGCCGACGGAGTCTGACCGGGCCGAACAAGCCCAGAAGATCCGCATGCTGACCGAGCTCCTGAACAAGAAGCCCGAGCCGACCGCGCCGGCAGCCGCCGCGGAGAAAGAGAAGGGGGCGTTCATGGCGCGGCTCCAGAAGGAGTTCCAGTCCAAGATGGATGAGATCCGCGGCGCAGGCCCCAAGACCAACGCCGACGGGTCCCCCGCGGAAGCCCCGCGGCTGAGCGAGAAGGACCGCGAGCTGGCGGCCAACTACGAGAAGCGACGACGGGAGGAGGAGGAGTGGAAGCGTGAGGAGCGCAACCATGCGCGCCGCGCGGCGCACCTGCGGACGCTTGAGCAGGAGCGGGAGCGTGCCCGTACGGCTTGGAAGAGCGCTGCTGGTGCTGCTTCTTCTTCTTCGTCTTCGCAGGGGAAGAGACAGTGAGGTTGGGCCCTGATTGAGCGACGAGTGGAGTTTGGGATTCCTTCAGCTTGTACAATATGACATCTTCCACGCATTTGTTGGTTTATAGGTATATTAGGTCATAGATTGGCTGTATTGCACTATACTGTTTCCTTTCTCTTTCATGTTTCATGTCACTTGACTTATGACAGGTGTCTTGCTTACTGACGGACTAGATGGACGTATTTCAACAGGCATACCCATAAAGGGGTTAACCACCATATTACTATCTATATCACCTGTAACAGGCAGCCAATCTAGCAAATATACATCGGTTTGCCTTAATTAAACCTTAGCCAGCCAGAAAGATGACAAGAGTCACATATACGAAGGAAGTCATGTATAAACTAGTTTCCCCCTACCTTTTTTGATATAGTCAGCACAGATCCAACTGCCCTCGAGGATTGGTTTCACCTAAAGACGCTACCTCGATTAGTGTACTTCGATTAGTGTTTCCGCTAGAGATAGTGCTTATAGACTTGAGGAAGTCTCACCTTGTTATCATGGCTGACTCTGCTGTTGTTTTACTTGTTGTTCTATTAGTCCAAGGTGATCAGTACATTCTTGCTTTTTTGTTTACTCTTGTTTACGCTTATTTACTCCGTACCAGAAGGTATATGCAGTTTATTGGTTGATTGTGATTTACAGAAAGATACTGTATGACTTCTATAATTGATTGGAATATCTGATATTTAGTATTTCTCGTTTCATTCATGTATCACGGCTCATATATTTGAGGCGTTACTAGGGCTAGCCAAAATCCACCCAACAATGTACTAATCAAGTAATCCATAAAGCCTTCGCATATTCTAAGAAGATGATCTATTAAAATGCCAACTATAAGAAATGAGTAACATGAAAACAACAAATCAAAAAGCCACATCCATCAAATCCTAATCATACCTCACATGTCTATAAGTAAAACTCAAACCTACATACCACGCTCACTCAAGGCGTATGGATGTAAACAGGCAAGCGAGGATTCACGGAGACGTCCCCGTCGTCCTTTGCTGCCTTATCATCTTCAGGACAGGTCTTGGAGGAGGTGGATTTCTGGCCGTTTTGTAAGCATATAGACAAACGACGGATGGACAGTACTCTTTCCCGGTATAGAGGGATGGAGAGGTGAAGAGACGAAGATGTCCTGGGATAGAGTGATGGAAAGATGGAGGTGAAGAGAAGAAGTATACATACCTCCGTATTCTTCCAAACCCGCAAATAATGATCCCACGCATCGCGAGCCTCAACAGACTCAACAACAGCATAATCAGCCCCGCCGTCCGGATAAACATGACCAAACAGAACTCGATCCTTATCGCTCTCATCATTCTTGACCCCGCCGAACACAGCACCAGCGTCTTTGAACTCCGGCGCCGTGATGCCGCTGCCGCTGGACGGCGTGTTGATGAGCGTAGAGACCTTGCCCTTGTCGTCGACCCAGACCAGATCAGACCGGTTATCGCCGTCGATATCGACGAGCTGCATGTCGGTGCTATCGCCCGCTTTGCTGTCCTTGCCTTGGAAGACCAGGCCCATGTACTGCCAGGAGACCTGGGGCTTGGTGGTGCGGGTCTTGCCCTGTCCGCCGTTGCGCAAGCAGTAGAGGTCATTGTTGACGAGGAGGCAGCTTTAAAGTAGTTGGTTAGTTGGGTTGGTGTAGCTTGAGAGGAGAGAGGTAAACGTACTAGTCAACACGGCCGTCCCCGTCGATATCACCCAGACGCACATCATCCTGCCCCAGAGCCTCGTCAAGACCAGGACGCACATAGCCGAGGGACTCGAACTTGGGCGGGTTGCCGCCTTGGTTGATGGACACGGACATGGCGCCGCTGTGGGGGATGCAGATGAGATCATCTAAGCCGTCGTTGTTGAAATCGGCCCAGTGGATGTCTATCCATGTCAGGTTAGCCATATCGAGGCAGGCAGATCAGGGCAGGCAGATCAGAGACATGCAAGAAGCAGGCTCAAACCATACAATATCAGAGAAAAAAAGAAAGGAACTCACCACTAGCCGAGCACTCCTCCTTCACATCCATCTCCACAGGCTTCCCAAACTTGCCCTTCCCATCATTTCCAAACATAAGCATCTTCTCACCATTCCGAGCCCAAACAAGGTCATCCACAGACGACTTCCCACCCTTCTTCACGAGCTTCGCAAATCGAACCCCAGAATGTGCTTGATCCGAATGAGGCGTCGACCCAATGCGGAGAACACGGCCCATGTCTTTCTCCTTCCCATCGTCATCACCACCACGACCCTCCTCTTCACACTCCCCATCTTTCTTAACCTTCTTCGGCGCCCTCAGCAACTTCTCCTTCTCAGCCTGCTCAATCGCATCCCACCACACAGCCGCCATCTTCTTATACCCCGCATCAGTAGGATGGGTCTTATCGTCGACGAGATCCGACAGCTTGATGAACTCGGCCATCTCAGCCAGCACGATCCGCTCGTTCTTCTGCCGGCGAGCGCGCACGATGTCGCGGTACTGGGCGTTGATGCGGTCGATGCGCGGCTGCACGCCGTCGAGACCGTTGGGAAGGAGCGTCGAGAGGATGATGGTTGTGTTGGGGATGGTGGTGTAGAGTCGGTCGAGGAGGGCGTTCATGCGTTTGTGGATGGTGCTGATTTGTTCGTCTTGGATGGCGTCGTTGGTTCCGGCGCTGGTCTTTGTTAGTCTTCTTCTTCTTCTTCTTCTTCTTCTTCTCTTCTAACGATGACGTCTAAAATGATAATGAGATGAAATGGGTGAGTATACTTAATAAGAATCAAATTCGGCGCTTGAGGAATCGTCTTCTCCGCCTCCTTCGCGACATCCTCGACGATGAACCCCGAGTGTCCTTCATTATCCTACTCCGTTATTAGATTTATCTCAATCGAGACACACGAGAAGAAGGAAGTATGGGAAGACAAACATTATCCTCCATCTCCCCAGCCTTAACACTCCCAACCATATTAACCTCCCACCCCGCGAAGCGCATCTGCCTGCGCAGCCAGCCGCGGTACCCATTCTCATCGGTGGACTTCAAGCCGAAGGTGATGGACGCGCCGAGGGGCATTGTTCGGAGGAGGAAGGGTTTCTCGACGGCATTGTCGTGGGGTGGAGAAGAAGGTGTTTCGAGGGGAGCCGCTGGGGAAGAATAGACTCCTGGGATGAGGAGGAGGCTGGCTAGGGCCAGTGGGAATGAGGGTGGCCTCATTGTGTTGTTAGTATAGAACTTGGTAGATCGGAAGATGGAAGCTACTCTTGGTGAAAGATTTTCAGCAGAATGGGTACTATTTATTTAGGTCAACTTTATTCACGGCTGGCTAAGGATTCGCAGCAGCCTCCACTATATACACTCTGAGGCTTAAGCAACCGCTAGGGCTGACAGGCGGACCAAGTCCGCCTTCTAATTTAGTGCAATAAACAGATATAACATTGGGATCGGCATGGGCTGGTTGGAGCGCCGAAAGTGTATTATCAGCACTAGGATTCGGCCGCCGGTTGGGGTCGGTTTGGATTGATTCGATCGTGTTGCCAGGCAGTCTGACATTCTATTTCGTGCTTGGGACGGATCGTGATTGGGTCTGTTGAGATATCTTGGGTCTTGCTGGCCTGATCGTCGTGGTATTTCCCGTGTCTAGCATAGCCCGGTGTATCTCAATCAACGTGGATCCAGTCTGACGCTGTCAGCACCAGCCGCCGCGGCCTGAGCTTGGCCTCGCTTCTGCAGACGAAACCCTCCTGACTCATCTAAGACGTGATGGACGATAACTCCGAGGGAGAAAAACAGTTGATCACCATCTATCGAAAGAGACGTCGGCCCCCCACGCTACCCGAACTCCATGTCACCGACCCGCGCACTCCCATATTGCCCATGCTCAGCCCCGTGAAGCCCACTCCGCCGCCCTCGCCGTCCCGCTTATACCGCCGCTGCGCCTCGCGCAGGTGCGCAGGGAGGAGCTGCCCGCGGTGAGGATTCGGCGGCGGTCGGAATTCCGGCCTGTCCTGCTCCGGTTGCGACGCGTGTGTGGCCTCGAACTCGGCCCGGGCGGATTGATCGTGCGCGTCCGCCCACTCGGCCTGCACCGTGCGGGCCTTTTCGATCATCTCACCGGCAAACACCTTGGTGAAACCGTTGATGGTGGTCACCACGCTGGCCGGCACCGACTGCGACAGCGCGTGATTGACGATTCGTCGTAGCGTCTCTTTCCGTAGTTTGGCTCGCTTGAATAGATCGTATCGCTCGGATTGGAGGGGGTTGAACGCGTCCACCAGTAGTCTAAATGGTCAGCCAAACCTCAACTCAACTAGTATCCAACCCAACCGAAGGATATCCATAACAAACCAATCATCATGGGAAAAGGGGGGGGGGGGGGGTATGAAACATACGCCAAATTCTTCTTCTCCGCCTCCGTATCAGTCGCACCCTCCTCCCTCCCCAACAACTCCCCCTCATCATCAAAATCCTCCTCATCCTCCACATCCTCCCCTCCTCCTCCCCCAGCACCACCACCACCAGCACCACCCTTAACAGACGAACCCTCCGCATCAACCGAACCCACGCGCGTCTCCGTCCCACCGCCCCTCGCACTCATCGCATCCTCCCGCTCGCGCTCCTTCTCCGCCTTGCTCTTGCGCCCGCGCTTCTTGGCCTTCCCCGCAGCAGCGAAGACCCCGTCTGCGGACGTGCCGCCGAGACTGCCCGTGTGGCTGCCGGTGACGCTGCCGGCGTCGCTGGCGGCGCTGCCGAGGCCGCGGGCTTCGTCGGCGGTGGTGGGGAAGGAGGTTTGGCGGAGGGGGTGCATGCGGGCGCGCTTGGCGCTGATTTGAGATTGGGAGGTGGGGATGGAGGGGCGTTTGAGGGGGTTGGTGGGTGGTGGGGAGGACATATTGGAAGTCGTGTCGTGGTGTATAATGATCGGTTGGTGTAGGTGTATCGGTGGTAATGGAGGATCACGAGTAGGTGCAGTATGGAGATGTGTATAGGCTAGACTCGGGTTTGCGATCGGGACCAGCCCAGTGAGAGAATAACGAGCGTAAGGAAAGATTTCAGGAATGACAATGCCGGGAACAATGCCAGGAAGTGAGATGGCGATGAAGAGAACTGATAATGAACTGGAGAGGAAGTGAACGAGATCGAAGGAATTGGATCGGCACAAGTGGGTCCACCGCCTACCGCTTTGGGAAGCTCCAATATAGATCGGTCTTCTCTCCCATCAACGTCCTATTTACGGTCCCACACTACGGAGGATTCAGCTACTGAGTAAAGTCACGTCAATTACGGTTCATTCTGACGACTAAAAGCCACAAACGATGCACAGAATTAATCGCCGAAGGGGTATCTCCATCGGCTACGGGGCAAAACAAGAACAGAACAGCGCAGAACAGGCCAGGGGAAGAACTGAAAAGGAAGAACCCGAGAAGAAGACAACAGACAACCGAGAAGATTCAAACACAGACAGAGAACAGACTGATAAACAAACAGCGCAGCTCATCATCAGAAACGATCCTCGCCGAGCCGCGGGGCCCCCCCTTTCCAGTCCAGCCGCTCGTAGTATCGGAAGACCAGATCGTATCCGTCCAGGTCGTGCACAATGCGATCAACCCGGCGGTAGCCCTCGACGTGCTCGGTGCGCGATGCGCGGCGCGCCGCCTGCCGCTCAATGTACTTGGCCTCCTTGATGCTGTCCCAGTCGCCGTCCGCGGCGGCGGCGACCTCGGGCTGCGCCTCGAACAGCGTCACGGTGAAGCGGCCCGGCTTGAAGATGTTGACCACCTGCTGGATGATGCCCGCCGTGGTCTGGCCGGTCTGCGAGTGCGGCACGTTGGTCTCGAACGACGCGTACGAGCACTGCGGCTCCGGCGTCACGTGCACCGTGAAATAGTGCGTCCCCGACGCCCCGTCCGGCGCCGGCACGACCCCGTTGGCGGAGAAGCCGCACGGGGTGAACAGGTAAGCGTCGATGCGCGACTCGGGGAACTTCTCGCGCGGGTAGACGTCCGACAGGCCGCACGTCTCCGACACCACCGTGCCCAGCGCGTGGCCCTCGGTCGTCAACTCGGGGGGCAGCACGCGGTTGTTGGATTCGGGCCCGTCCAGGTCATCGCCCAGGTCCGTGGTGTTGCTGAACACGTCGAGGTGCTCGCCCGTGTCGCGGTCAAAGTCAAAGTTGCGGTACTGCTTCTCGGCGGCAGCCGTCGCGTGGTCCAGGTAGAACTGGCGCGCGTTGTCCTCCTCCAGGTCGGTCATGAGCACCTCAAGGGTCTCATCGGAGGCGTCGCCGCCCGTGGGCTTCGCGGGGGCCGCGGGCAGGTGGAGGACCCGGGTCGCCGTCCCCTCGTCCTCGGCATCCGAGTCGGCGGGCGGGCTCGAGGGTGGGGTCAGCAGCGTGTGCGGCTCGGTCAGGTACAGGTACCAGTGCTCGCCGTTCATCTTGCCGATCATGTAGGCGCTGCCGTTGAGGAAGAGCTTGTCCATGTTGCGCACCTCGTCGCGCCAGCTGCGGTGGGGGCCGCGCTGGCGGTCCGGGAACAAGAAGTTCTTGCGGCTGTAGAAGACGCGGTACGGCGCGGCGGCGATGGAGATGCCGCGCGAGGCCGGGGCCGTGGACTTGGGGAAGCCGCCGAAGAGGGCGGCGATCTCCAGAATGCGCGGCAGGCCGGAGAGCAGGGTGGTGGTACCGCAGGTCTTGAGGATAAGCTTGTGCGGCCAGACGAACATGCTCGACTCGGACAGCAGGTAGGCGTCGACGTCCTCGGACGAGACGATGGACAGCACCTGGCAGTTGACCAGGTCCAGCATGTCCTTCCAGATCTCCTCGGGGACAGCCTTCAGGCCGGTCCCGCTGACGGAGCGAGCGGAGGGAGCGAACCACACCTCCAGAAGCTTCTCGGGGCCTAATGCGATGAACAACGTTAGTCCTGGGGCCGTTGATGGGGGATCGAACGTCAAGGAATC
This sequence comes from Aspergillus taichungensis, assembly GCA_002850765.1. Lineage (NCBI taxonomy): Eukaryota > Fungi > Ascomycota > Eurotiomycetes > Eurotiales > Aspergillaceae > Aspergillus > Aspergillus taichungensis. The sequence goes on along the minus strand of KZ559551.1, from coordinate 66,448 downwards.
AACCGGCACGTACCTTCAAAGGCATTGGAGGAGTCGAGATCCTGGGTAGCCTCATGATTGATCGTCAGGGACGGGGTGCCCATAAACGAAGAGGGCGAGGTCGTGTAGTTCTTCGGGATTCCAATGTACACCATCTCGACGTGGGGACCGATGGGGTCAGCAGGCAGGCGGGATGGCAATAAAATTTGGCTGGATGCGGAAACCGAGCACGTGGGCAGGATAGAACCGACGCAAGAAGACGACACAAACGGCAAAGCCAAGCCTAGGAAGCACTATCTGCTACTCAGACGAACAGGGGGGGATGTCCGCCTGAGAAGAGAAGGCCCTTGATCAACCCGGGGTTGAAATGGCACAACAGCCAAAAGAGGGAAGTGATCCAGATGAGCCCGAAGGGCTGCTAGGGAGGGCGGAAGCAAAGAGCGAGGTAAAAGCCTCTCGGAAAAGGAATTGTGGCTAATCTTCGGTACCCTCGTGCTGGAAGATACCGATACCGATCAAAGTATCGGGTCTAGCAGACGAGAGGTATCTGCTTTAGGAAGGAAGTAATTGCGAAAGGGCGGGAAAGCGCGAACCGCAGGAGAGGTTCTCAATCGCGTTAACGAGGTCTGGCACGAGAGAGAAGACACCCCCGTTAGTCACGGAGCACAGAAGAGGGGCAGGACGGCAGAAGAACATACTTGGCGGGTTTCGACAGGTATCGCAGTAGGTCCTTTGGGTTCATTGAAGGCACAAATCAGATCGAGCTCACAGCGAGAGAGAGCTGGCAGAGGCGACGACTCTTGACATCTGCGAGAGCGAAGCAAGCGAGACGAGAAGAACGAACCAGGCGGGAGAGAGAAAAGATCTCTGTTTTATTTATTTTTTTTTTTCCTCTATTTTTTTCACCGAGGTGAGGCCACTCCTCCAATGAAGCAGTAGCGGGGTCAACCACCAGAACGGCGCCCAGCGAACAGATTGATCGGAGCGCGTAGGGATGAAACAGGTGATGTAAAAAGAGGGGTTATTCAGATGGAAAAATAAGAAGTGTATGAAAGTCGAGGAGAAAGAGGAGGGATGTTTGCAAGAACAAAAAGCCCAAGCAAGATTTTCGTCTGTCCTTCAACCCACTTTTAGCGGCAGACCGTGAAATTGAGGTATTTTATTCTCTTTTTTTTTTATGGGCAATTGGGCTGTGTGGGCCGGAAAAAGGCCGTGGGGCACCAATCGGGGCGCTCGGTTGGGCTGAGGTATTAAGTAAGTCGGGGAGGTTGATGCAAGCAATTGGACGGGATAAATAAGATGGATGGATAGGATGAGAGATGGGAAGGAAGATAGAAGAGAGATGCGAGAGAAGTACGAGAAGAGACGAGAACAAGATGAGGATAAAGAAGAACAAGAAGAGGTTGAAGAGAAGAAGAAGAGAAGAGAAAAGATGATGATGAAGAGGCCCGTGATGAGGCGACAGCGGAGATGCCCGATCTGGCAGGCGGTGAGCTATTATCGCAGATGACTCATCCCGCGGTGACGTCGCCTGGTCAGGCACCGATGCGGAGAGAGACGGAGATCTTGCCTACATTGAGTCTTTTAAAACGATGATAATATGATAATCCATTCCAGTCCGATTCCAGAACGCCAATGCAAACCATTCCATCTAGACCACGATGGAGAGACTAAAAATGAAAGACACACACACACACAGAGAGAGAGAGAGAGAGAGAGAGAGAGAGAAAAGTACGACAAAAGCAAGGAGCAAGGGGAATCATGCATCCACGATTGCATGCGCCAGCTGTACATCCCCTCCCTCCGAGATCTGACCGGCCAGAAACTCCCCCACCCGATTCGTCAGCTGCGTCCGCAGATCGTCCGTCACGGTGCCATGATGCCCATTGGCCAAGGCCGGACCGCCCTCGCGCAGCGTGCCCAGAACCCCGACCAGCAGTCCGAGCACCTTTTCCGCTTCGGGGCGGCGCGCCCCCTCGTCGGCCAGGCCCTCCTGCAGGAGGCTGCCGTACGTGGGCAGGTTGGGCAGGATCAACACCCGCACGGCCTCCACCCCGCCGACGGCGTGCAGCCCGATGATGGCCCCGTAGTGGGCGCCGAACGGCTTGGACGGGTCCAGGAAGGTCTTGAGACAGGTGCGGGCCAGCCGGGGTTTGAGCGTGTGCGACGCGTGTGAGTATTTGCGCGCGATGAGTCCCAGGAGCGACCCGGCCAGATCCCGCAGGGCCAGCTGCTCCGAGAGGTCGGCATTGCCGCCGAGTTGGCGGCCGATGAGGCAGGTCAAGATGGAGGGGACGAGGGAGGCGACGTAAGGATCCACGTAGAGCGACTGGTTCTGCACCAACGCCTCCGCCATCCGCATCACCTGCGTCAACACAAAGATATCCTTCATGCCATGCGTGACCTTCTCCGAGATGAACTGGACAAAGTACGGTACCAGCTGATGCAACCCAGGGTCCTCGCGCAGACTCGAATATCCCGACGTGCGGTACTCCTCGCTACACTCGTCCAGAAAGGCCCCGCACACCTTCTCAAAGTACAGCTGCAGCTCCTTGGACAGGACGTGCTTGACGAGCGGTTTGACAGCCACGTTCCCGTTGCCGCTCATGGCGGCGAGGGTCGAGTTCGCGTTGGGTCCCTTGGACATGAGTTCGAGGTTGCGCGAGTCCGCGGCGGTAGGGTTCTGGGGGATGGACGGTTGGACGCCCTCGACGGCGAGCCAGTGAGCTATCAAACCGTTAGCATCAATACATAAGAAAAATGACATACATATTGATAATAAAATGAAAAAAATACCAGTAAAAGCAATCTCCCTCGGCACCTTGGGCAAAGGCGCATTAATCAACTTCTCAAAGTCGACCTCCTCATCCTCGACATAAAACAGCGGCTGACCCGGTCCCAGCGAGGCCTCCCCAAAGCGCAACGGCCTGGTCGTCTCGTATCCATACAGCGGCTCGACGTCCAGCACGCGCAGCGCGTGCGCGATATCCTGCGTCGTCAGCAGCGTGCGACGACCGTGGCGCATGAACTTGAGGGCTTCCTCCAGCACCTGCGCGATGCGGTACTCAACGTCGCGGGCGAGGTTCTCCGTGACGTCGTTGTTGAGGTTGACGATGCCGACGGATTCGGCGACGTCGCGGATGTTGTCTGGGTTCCAGACCGACATGGTGGGTGGATTCAAGGGTGTGTGGAGAGAGAGGTCGAGAGTAGCTGGTAGATAGAAGTGGTGATACTGCTAGGAGAAGGATAGGTCGGTGATAAGCGTAGGTAGCGGCTTGAGGTTGGAGGTCGTAGTAAAAAGACCGTTAAAGAAATACACAGCCGTGACGCATTCTGGGATCCTCGATCGATAATGATGGAGCACCCTTGCGCCAATACAACCAGAGGAAACCGTGATGGTGATGAGGTGAAAGTGGAGGAAGCGCGGAGCAAAATGACCGCAAGGGACCCGCTGACCGCCTTCTCGATCTGCCCGTCGATATATATATAGTGCCTCAGGCAACATTTATATACTCTCCAGATATCACACGGAGACTACTTGAAGATATAGGAAATGCATGTCAATTCAAATAATATTCCCAAAAGTAAGAATGCAAGCGCACCAGCATGATAGTGCATGCAGTATCTATGAGTTCAAAAAAGGAAAGAATCAAACAAAGAAGGAATCATCAACACACAACTTCACTTAGTAAATAGTTTGATCTTCCCAGATACAGGCCAGTCGATTGTCGTATGACATGGCCATGGAAAGAAACACCACCGCTGGGGTTCAGTCCCCTTCGATCACTCTGTTGCCCCTGGATCTTCTGATCATGAGCCTGGCTGAGGAAATGATCTCCAGGGTACCCACCAAGGTGTTGTTGGGTATGCATTCGGGACTGGAGTTGCAGGAGGCGGGGCAAGACCGACCTCGCGGGCATGGCCCTGCAGAGGCTGTCCTTTACCGCCATAGATCTGTGGTATCTGGAGCTGCAGCGAGTTCGGTAATTTGGAGGCTAGATTGGCGCCGTCGCTGATGGGGTAGAATGGGCGGGAAGTGTCCTTGCCCCGGAAGACCTTGAAAAACCTAAAGTTGCACCCCCTGGTGACCGGAATGTTGACAAAGTACCTCTCGGTCAGCATCTCTGGGTAAACCAAGGCGATGGTGTTCACGGTCCACCTGGCGAAGGGCCTGATTCCGAAGTACGTCCGCAGAGAGCCGAGTTTGCGGTAGTCTTGCACCTGCAGCATCTTGTATGGATCTGGGCCGTTATAGTCCATTACGTCCGAGGACTGGTGTATCCTCAACTGGTGGGTGGCCAGCTCCATGAGCGCCACAAACCATTCAAAGAACCTGACGGTGTTAGGCTGTCAATCTTGGTCCGGGGGGTTCACGCTAACTCACTGGTTCGAATTGCTCAAGGTAGCATTGATATCACGCGCCTCCCCGTAAAGGATCCACGTCATGATCACCCTCTTTCCGTCGATGCATATGTAATCTGACAGGTACCCCAAGCCCGAGAACTTGTAGTGGTTGTGCAGTGCGTTGGCCAGATGAAGCGGGTTCAACATCCGGCGCCACTGCAGCACCGTAGTCAGGTGTTTCTCTGCCTTGTCCACGTCGCCGTCATTGGCGTGCAGGAACTTGATCAAGATGTTCACGGTAGGAGCATGGTAGCCATCAATCAGGTTCACCCCCCACACCTCGGGGTGATTCGCGGTCCTGACGATGTCGGGCAGTCGCTGGGCCAAACGGCCCACGCAGGGAGGATTGCGCAAGTAGGCCGGTCCGTCAGGGGGGTAGTTATTATTGTTGTTATTGTTGTTCTGGTTGTTGTCATCGCCGCCACCATTGCCTTCGCCACTGCCGGTCGACTTAGTCTTATCATCCTGCGCACCGGTCGTATGCCGTGAACTTTCCCCAGTGGCCGTATTGCGTGAGCTTTCCCCAGTGGTCGTATTCCGTGAACTTTCCCCAGTGGTCGTATCCTGCGCCCCAGCCCTCTGCTCATCTTCACGGGCCCACCCTCATTCTTGCGCTGATCGGACATGACACGCAGTAGTAGATGTGTGATTGGATAATACAATGTAGAAAGATATATAGATGTGTATTATGAACGGATCAAGGAATGAATTGAAGAAAAGAAAAGAAAAGACAAAGTGTACTGATAGACCAATACCGAAGATGTGGGATGGATCTGGTTTCATTTCATGTGGGCGAGGGAGGGAATAGCGAGGATTCTGGAGGAGAAAGAACTGGATTGAAGTGGAAGGAGGAGACCTGGGAGGTGGACTTGCCTTGATAGGACTTTGACTTGGCTATGGTTAGCAACCTCAAGGCCAGAAAGGCAGACTAATTCTATCCAGTCATCATTACTCTATCAAAGACCCATAGAATATGTGATATATCCGTGTCATCTATCGTAATATTTCAGAAGACTAGAGAAAGAAAGATAAACCGCTGGGGAATATACATCAGATGAACGAAACGACATGATTGCTCAACGAACCAGAACCAGAACCCCAGTACCCAAACCACTCCATCCCGCTCCTGCCTACTTCGATCCATTCGCAAATCGTTCGGGAATCTTGGGGACCGGCGGGGGGACCGGTTCGGCCTCGCCTTCGTCTTCGTCCTCGTCCATCTCGTCCAGTTCTTCGGGGTGACTGTCGCGTGTTAGTTCCAGATCGACATATATCAGAATGCTAAGTACGCACGCTAGTAGTTCTTTAATATTCCGCATCTCATAGTGTCGCTTCCGATGCTGCTCAAATTGGCGGTGTTTCTCGCGAGCTTCCTCCGGCGAGAGGAGATGGTCAGGGTCGTCCGACCCCGCGTCGCCGTTGGTCTGCTCGGACCCAACTACCACGTGCTTGTCACTGCGGTGCGACTCATTGCTGAGGCTCCGTTCGCGGATGATGCGATCACGCGACGCGGCAGACTCGTCGGCCATGGGGGACTCCTCCGGCTCGCCCAGCTCCAGATCCGGGATGTCGTCCTCGGGGACGGCTTTGCGAGTGATCGTCTTGGCGGGCTTGTCCAGCTCGTCGACCACCACGCCCTGGGCGTCTATCAAGTCCGCATCGGCCATCTCCTCCTCGTCCTCGTCCTGGCTGGGGTCGTAGTGCGGGGCGTACGGTGTCTTGGGCTCGTCAATTTTCATCTTGGCGGTCTTTTCCTGCTCCGCTAGGTAGAGGTTCGCTTCGTCCCATTTCAGCCGGGGGGAGTTCTCATCGGGGTGTCCTTGGGTGCTGGCGAGGGACTGGCGGCGCGACGAGCTCCCGGGGCGGGCGGACGAGGATCGTCGCCGACCGGCGTTTTGTAAAGTGTTTTGGATGGTGATTTCTTTGGTGTCCACGCCGTCCACGGACGGGAGGGGGGACGGATTCTCCAGGATCTGGGGGGGTTGGAGAATATTTTGGGAGCTAGCGTTCTTGAGGATTCCTATTTCTTGATGAGACTGAAACTGCATATGAAAGAGAGAAAAAAACCTACCCTTGGGCCGCGCATGGGCATCCTCCACACGTTGCTGTGCCATGATCATCGCAAAACAGTAGATAAAGTATGCTTCCAGACGATAACCAACTAGAAGGCCGATTCAATCCTTTTTATCTCCAAGGAAGAAAAATCGCGCACGAGACAAGACCAGTCAGCTGGATTTTCCCTTTCCTTGTTTTCGCCTTTATTTATTTATTTATTAATTTGAAAATTTTGTCCGAAAAAGACAATAAGCATCTGAGAGCAGTAAATGACCCGGGATCACGTTTGCACGTCGGATGAATGAATCTATATGGTGGGGTTTCAGCTAGGTGAGGGGCTGAGCTGAGCTGCTGAGCTGAGTCGTCTGGACGAAACTGTTGACTGTTGGATATGCTGTGAGGTACGTATGCTGTATTATGGTTGTAGGTAGGTCTGGAGCTGTGGTATTTTGCAGACCAGATTGTGTGTGGGAGTTGATGTTGAAGAGTGAGAGTAATGAAACAAGAGAAGAGAGAGGAATAAATGATTGAATGAATGATTGAATGAGGGAAACTGGCTGTGACTCTTTGGGCTTAGTCGGGCGGCGGGCACGTGGTGTGACGTCATGGTGGTCTAGGACGTGATATATCTATCTGATTGATACGGGAGTGTCCTGTTTTCTGTTCATTTGTGGACAGAATTTGTAGCTCATCTGGGGAATTATTATACAGATGGAGGAAATGGGATAATACAAGGGTAGATGGGAGATTCTAGAAGGATGGTATATACCTGCATGGTATGTATTCCAGTTACTATTCAGGACTATAATGGAGGACCGAGTACAGCGCACTATGTACGAGAGGGTATACCAAGAAAAGGTCAAACTGAATATCAATGAGCCCACCAGAAAAGAATGTTTGTGATTCCAAGAGATAGATCATAAGCCCATACTGCTCCTGTTGACTATCGCAACGACCTATCGCCACAACCTATCGCCAACACACACACACACACACACACACACACACACACACACACACACACACAGAGAGAGAGAGAGAGAGAGAGACCAATGCTAAAACAAAATTAAAAAAAATAAGATAGAAATATATATAAACCTCAAACCCGTACCCCATCAATGGTATCATGTCATGAAGCAACGCAGCAAGACGAGAAGAAAGCATTTCGAACGCCTGGGATATCATCACCGAGTAGAATGAATAGAATAAAAAAAATATATAGATAGAAGAGAATAAGAGAAGAGAAAGGGAGAATGAAATCAAAAAATAGAAAACGAAAAAGGAAGGTAAGAAGAGAAGAAGAGAAGAAGAGGAACAAAAAAAAATCAAGCAATCGAATCAAACTCCTCCCGCTCCCGAAGTCGATTCCTCGCAAGATCATCCCCTCCCTGCGCCGACAGCTGCATCCAGTGCAGCGCCAGACACATACTCTGCGGGTCGGACTTGGGATCGTTATCGCGGTGGTACATCATCTCCGCCTTGTACGTGTCACGGAGGAGGGTGAGCGGCAGTGTCACCCGCGGGAGGAGTTCCGGGTGGGTGAGATAGAGAATGGCGAGCTCGCGCTGGGCGACGGCGTGGCCTTCTTTGGCGGTGATGATCCACATCCCCGCCGCGTCTTCGATGGCGTGGCCTGGCCGGGGGGTGCCGTCGGGTCCCGAAGGCGGGTGTCGCCGACTGAGCTCTTGTGATACAATGTGGTCTGCGATCTCGACCATGCTGTTGCAGACTTCGTCCTTGAGGCTGAGTGCCGCCAGCCCGAACTGCAGGAAGGCGGTCCCGCTGTCGGTTTGGTTAAGTGTGTCGCCCGGCACGAAGGCTGCGATGAATTGCAGGTCCCGGAACAGCGTCTTCGGCTTCACCTCCAACAGCAGCTCGCGGAGGGCGTCCACGATCTCCTTCTCGGTGGGTGTGGCGTAGTCGGACGGCCGCGACTCGAAGAGGACCGACTCGGCGGCCGGACTCGTCGGCGTGCGGACGCCGTCTCGCTCGGGACCCCGCGGCGTCCGCGACTCCGAGAAACTGTGTCGGGAGCCTCGCGTCCGACGCACGTCGGGGCTTGGAGGACCTGGACCGGGACCGGGACCTGGAGACGGGGGACAGCGGTCATCGGGCCCCGCGTTCAGAGATGCCACGACCAGGGCCCGCAGCTCCCGCAGCGCCTTGAGTTTCACAAACGGGTTGCCGTGCCGCGAGAAGACGTCGATCAGCCGGCGGAAGACGACCCCGTACGCGAACGGGGGCTGATCGTCGGGCATGGGGTCCCCGCTCGCACCTGCGGGCGTCGTCGAGTCCCGGTCTGCGGAATTAGGAGGAGGGGGGACGGGCCGGTCGGACGGGTCCAGTGACCGGCTCCGGCGGCGCCCGTGAGTCGACGACGTCCGGTGGATGGTGTGACGGACCGGGCGGTCGTCAAGTTCGGCGTAAAACCGTTGGATCCGGGAGCGCTTGCCCATCTGAACGCGGATCCGCTCCTGGTCCAGGACATTCCCGAACCAGGCGTCGGTCTCGCTGCCGCAACTCCACACCGGCGAGCCGAGGTCGCTCAGAAGCAAGCTCGTCAGCGTCTGCCGCAGCTCGTTCAGGAAGACCGATTTCCCGTGCGGGGTGGTGCGCTCACTGCGACGCGGTTGCTGGGCCCCCGTCTCGCTGATCATGGACGGGGGACGGGAATAGACGCTGGACGCGCTGGCGGCATAGTACGGGGGCCGGTGCGGGGCCGACCAGAACGTGCTGCACGAATCGCCCGTGGCTGTCGAGGCGGCCTTCCCTGGCGAGCCCGCGATGGACGACGAGGCGTCTGTGACGGACGGGTCCCGGGGGGTCCGCCACCGTTCCGGCATCAGGCTCTGGAGCGATGCGTCACGGGTCAGCGCGGGGAGGAAGTCGTGCGTGGTGCTGCCCGATCGGGGCACAGGGTCGGACGGGCGCCCGGATGTTGGAGGCACGGGCCCGTACGCCATGGTCGGGGTCGCGGGGGCATCCTCGCCGGTCCGGCCGAACGATCTCAGGCCCGCGGAGAGGCCCAGGAACCCGCGCGGGGTCGAACCCTCGAACTGGGCGCGCTCGCGGTGGAACAGCTCGCTGGCCCAGAGCACAGGCGTCTCCGCCATCGTCTCGCCCACGAGGCGGTTGATGCTGGCCTTGACCTCGTAGCAGAAGCGGTGGATCCGCTCCTCGCCCCGGCAGAAGTTGTCGATGCTGTTGTGGGCCAGCCACTTCCGGATCAGATCGACCTGCTCGTCGGACAGCTTGTTGGGCCCGGCCTGGTTGCTCGGCGCCTTCATGACCTGCATGACCTGCAGCTCGGGCTTCTGCAGGAGGGACCGGGTCGTCCCTCCGCGCGACCGGGACTCCGCCGGCCGGGACAGACGCGCCGAGTGGACCATGGTCTTCAGGGCCAGCGCGACGTGTTTGGCGTCCTCATACCGCATGGAGTTCTTCACGTCAGTCATGTACCACATCTTGTCGCGCAGCCGGGCGACGGTGACGACCATGTCCTTGACCGTCTTCTGGAGGCGCTGCCGATGCCGGTCGAGCGCGACCAAGTCGCTTTCGCTGCGCTCGATGACCGATCGGGACTCGCGCAGCGCGGCCACGTTCGACCGGTGCATCGGACCGAGGATCCACGAGTCGTCGCCCTGTCGGGCGGGGGCGTTCGCCACGCTGCGGAGCAGCTGCCGGCCGGCGTTCCACCAGTAGTGGGCGCCGACGAAGTCAGACTCGTGGTGACAGGACGCCATGGCGCGTTGGAATCGCTGCCGGAGGGAGAGACCATCTTCGGCACGGGCGCCAGGTGCGGGGAGGCCAGCCTCCACGCGGTCTCCAGCGGGATTCTCCTGGATCAGTTTCACAATAGCCGTCTGGAGGGCTTCCAAGTTGTCCTCCATGCCTAGGGTGGTGGATGGGGCGGCGGCTCCGACGGAGTGGTTGTCCGGGTCGCTCGCGTCGTCGTCGTCGTCGTCCGGGAAGAGTCCCCAGACCGGACGGTCGTCCCGGGGGTCGATGGAGAAGACAGCCCAGTCTTCGGTGGCGGGCGGCTCCACGGTCGTTCGCCCTTCCGGCTCGACCAGGCCGGAGAGTTCAAAGCGGATCCGGTCCGCCTTCCGGCGGAGGCGATCCTCCTGGGGCGATAAAAAGGTCATCTCCGCGGGGAAGAGGGACCGGGCCGGGGATGACAGTCCCGGTGGGGAGAAAAACCCGGGCTCCACGATGGGGGTGGCATACCGGGGCGAGAGAGTCTGGAAGGGGTTGTGGAGGGACGACGGCACGACACCCGACGGCGGGCTGTACATGGACGCGTCGACCCTCGGGAAGAGTGCGTTCAGCATGGTTAGAACGTCCGTAGCCGAGAGCATCAGGAACCCGGCCGGGGATGCGGAAACCGCCCCGGGTGCGGATCGCGGAGGCGGGTGACTGGCGGTCTGTCGGACCTGGTTCACCATATTGGTGACATGCCGTCGGACGGTTGGACGAGCCATGGCGTAGTGATCCCTGAAAATTAGCACGCCTCGCCGGGCACCACTGGAGAACGGGCGAAGCACTCACATGGACCGTAGCACGGCAAACACGCGGGAGTACGCCTGCAAGCCAACCTGGCCGAGGAGCTTCTCGCGCGCATCCTTGCGGATGTGAAAGTCCAACAGGAGACCGTGGGCCTACGTATCATGGTGTTAGACGGAACGAAACCTACAGTGAGCCGCTCCGGGTGCGGATGAGAGGGGTGGGACATACCTCGGGATATGTCAGTGCGCCGTAAAGGAACGAAGCAAAAAACCACTGGACAAAAAGAAACTCGAGGAAGCGGTCGCGGGCATCCGGGCGATCCAAACGCTGCAGGATAGCGGCGCTCAACTCCATGACGGCGTGGGGAAACCCGGCATCTGGGTCATCCAACAGCTGGAATAGAGAATCCACGGCAGTAGCAAAGAACTCCTCGGCGACATCCGTGCGGAGGGGATCGATGGGCTCGGCATCAAACGGCAGATTGGGGGGCGGGTCTACGTGCTCCAGGAGGAATGCGCCGGTCTGGAGGATGTCCATCAGGTAGAGTTCAAATTTGGGCTGGGCTTTCCAGTGGCTTCCCATGGCCCAGGCGGCGAGGATGTGTCCGATCAGGGGAAAGTAGCGGGCGCCGCCCTCGGTGAAGAGGTTGGCGCAGACCGAGGCCCACAGGTCCAAGCGGCGCTGAGCCTCGGGGGAGTCCGAATCCAGGGGCGCAGCAAACACATTAAACAGCAAGATGGACAGGGCGTCCGATCGTTCGAACCCCAGAACGTGGTCCTTAAAGGAGGGGAGGGACGGGGCCACAGAGCGCTTGGAGAAGGCGGCGGCGGATGTCCGCGGTCTGGTGGCGCCCGCGGGGACGGACGAGGCGGCATCCCCGGCCTCCACGGCGGGGGCAGAGGCGGCCACGAGGGCGGCCAGCTGCGCCGGGGTCAAGTTGCGCAGACGGTCGACTACAAATCGGGGGCTGGTGCGGGCCAGATCCAGGATCTCCAGCACATCCGTCCGGGACTGAGGGCTCAGTTGTAGGAAAAAGTCCGGGGCGTGGTCGGCGGCGGCGTCGCGGGCGGACGCGCCGACCTCATCCCAGGGATCCGCAGGGTGACCAGGGGCGCGGACGACCGACTCACAGGACTCCTGCAGTTCGGACAGACCGTGGTAGAGGGCGATGAAGTTGACCTTGTCCTCGTGCTTCAGGCGGTCGACGAGGCCGCGTTGGACGGTGACGCCGACCCGGACGAGACGGGCGGAGAGGCCCATGGAGACCTTGACGACATGGAGACGAGATTCCAACCTTTTCCGGCGGGATAGTTTGTGTTGAGATTGGCGATGGGAACAGGCCAGGTCTTCAAAGGAGACGATCTCGACACGGTCCAGGGGGGCGGACCGACGAGCATTGGGGGTTGGGGATGGGGTTGGGGACGCGACTTGGGCAGTGGGGGTGATCGGGTCTGTTTGATATCAGAACACTTCCAGTCGCAACGAAGAAAGAGAAGAATCTTGATTGATCTCGACGACAGACCAGGGGGACAGAGTACTCACTCGTCACAGAAGAACCCCCGTCCACAGAAGAGCGAAGATCGTCGCACGGCGCCTGAACAAACATGACGGCGGTGCCATGGGCCGACGAGGAGGGAGAGGAGGTGAGAGGCGGCGAGAAGGCCCAGGCTTGCGGGGGGACTTCTCTATGGCATGATCTGGGTGTTCTCAGAGGAGACAAAGTTGGGGAGTTGTTGTCCAGGGTGATGATATTATATTGATATCTTGAAATTCGGTCAGTAAGGTGGGGTGGAGGGAAGAGAGGAAGAGGGGAGCGGCGAGGAGGGGGGGGAAATATAATAAAAATATGCAGGCAAAGAAGATGATTAGTGGAGAGTCGAGACAGCTGGCTGCTTGGCGATGACACGCAGAAAGTAAGAAGAGAGGAAGAAGAGAGGGAAAGAAAGAAGAAAGAGAAAGAGAGTGGAAGGGAGAGAGAGAGAGAAAGAGAGATGATGAGCTGGCAGTGCATGAATTAGTCTGCCGGCTGATTTGTCCGTCCCCCTCCTGGATGAGTCAATCTTATTGATATTTTATTATTATTGATTTATTGATGATTTATTAGATTATGGATGGATCTTTATTGTCTTGTTTATTGATATAGGATCTATAGTTCTTGATGTAGTGGTTTGTCATTTGATAGAAGTTGATTGATACTGATCTGGATATGGAGTAGAATATATTATATCCGTAATATATTATAGAAGAATGACCACAAACAGATCATCCTTAGATCAAAAGGGCTAAATCAAATCAGAAATAAAACAATAAATCAGGAAATCATAAGGAAAGAAATTAATTCGATCTATTGGCACACCCATTTCTTATCCACCTCCTTCTGTCCCACCCGCGTCGCCACGCTGTTCAACGTCTCCTTCAGCACCTCCTTCGACACCTTGGGGAACCTATCCTCTTGTTAGTTCCATCAATCATATAAAGAAATTAAAAAAAAAAAAAAAATAATAATAATAAAAAAACGCACCGTTTCTTCAAGATCTCGATCAACCCCAACTTGGACAAATCACTGCCGTCCACTGCCCGCTTGAATTCCTCCAGTTGGTCCGTCGGAAATGCCCGCTTGGCCCGCCCGGGTCCCACCACCCCGTCGGCGCCCCCGGCACTCCCCGCCGTCCCCGCTGCTGATGCGCCGCCCCCGAGGAATGCATGCAGCGACGACCGCCCGGGACCTGCTGCCCCCGCCCCCGCCCCCACCGGCGTGGGCGCAGGCGCCCAGTACGCGGTCGAGAAGGGATCGATCGGAAAGGTCACGGCGTCGGAGATCGTCTCCATTCGATACCGCTGGAGCTCGCGGTCCACCGACGCGGTCCCCCCGCCCGGATGATCCGACTGCCACTGAAGCCCCGAACACGCGGGTTCCAGGTCGCCCACGATGAGCCGCCGCTTCCCCGGCACCGCGGCCTGCGGGTCATCGTCACCCTCGTCGTCCAGGAACCCGTCCAGGTCGTCCTCGCCGTCCTCGCTCGCGTCCTCCTCCTCCTCCGAGTCCAGCTCCTCGCCCTCCTCGGGCTCTTCCCACTCCGCCTCCGACTCGTAGTCGTAGTTCGTCTCCGGCAGCCCCCGGTGGAACGGGTTCCGCATCAGCCGGTGCGCCTCGGCCGCCGGCATGCGTCGCGTGTACGTGCCCTGGTACGGCGGCCGCACGTCCTCGCCGAACTTGAGTGACTTCATCCGCACCTGCTTCAGGAGGTTGCGCGGGCGCTGCACAGCCTCGGACGTCTCCGGTTGATCACCGAGGTTCTGCATCCGGAGGAGAATCTCCTTGACCGACGCGGGGATCCGCCCCCGTCGTCGCTGGTAGGGCATCATCTGGAAGAGCTCCGACGGTCGAAACCCCGCGCGCGGTGCCGAAGCGGTTGCCGATTTCATCTGCGCATCGACCTTGTCCCGCATGTGCTGCAGGGCTTGGGCGTCGCGTTCGAACCGGTTGACCGGGGCCACCGTCGTGTGCGACTGGAGGAAGAAATCGGGAAACAGCCGTTGGTAGTCCGACAAAGTTGGGCGGGAGTCTTGGCCCGCCTCCGCCGGGGGGGCATCGCCTGACGCTTTGCTCGGCGAGTGGGAAACCGTTGAGGTCCCGGGCTGGGAGACGGGTTTCGGTTTGGCGAAGAAGGCGTTCAGCTTGGGTTGTGCCTGTCCATAGTTAGCAAAGAAAAAAAAAAAGATAAAGATTGAAAGACTCACCCTCTCCTTTTTCAACCTCTCTTCCTCCTTCTTCCTCTTCTCCTCTTCCTTCGCAGCCTCTTTCTTCCTCTTCTCTTCCTCTTTCGCGGCCTCCTTCTTCCGCTTCTCCTCCTCCCGAGCAACCTTCTCCTCCTCCTTCACCCTCCGCCTCTCATCCTTCTTCTTCCGCTCCTCTTCCCGCTCCGCATCCCGCTTCTTCTTCTCTTCCTCCTTGGCCTTCCGCTCCTCCTCCCTTTTCGCTTTCTCCTCCTCTCGCTTCGCCTTCTCCTCCAACCGCTGCCGCTCCTTGGCCTCTTTCTCCTGCTGTTTCGCTCCCTTACTCGCAGGAGACAGCTTCCGCTTCTTGGCAGCCGGTGTTGTCGCCGATGCTTCGGAAGAAGGGTTCACGTTCGAGCTCGAGTCGGGGACTGTGTTCATGGTGGACTCTGCGAGGGAGGTCGGGCCTGTGGTGGAATCGGCAGCGTCTGGTTGTGCGAGTGTGGGTGCGGGTGCGGGTGATTCGGTGGTGGGTTGTTTGGACGGGGAGGGGGAGAATGAGGGGGAAGTGGTCGTCGTGTTCTCTTTGTTGTCTAGTGCTGTCGTTTTGGGGTCTTCGGGGTGGTTCTTTGCCGGTCGAGATGGGATGTCGTGGGTGTCTTCGATTGGGCGCTTGCGGCCTCCTGTGCTTGGGGAGGTCGGATACGCGTGTGGTTGAGGAGAGAGATTGGTGTTTGTTGAGTCCATGGAGACTTCCATGGTTGTTCACTCGGGTTGATCGGTGGTGAAAGTGCGGTGCTCGGAGATGGGGCCAACGTAGTCGACGGTGTGGCGATGGCTTAGACGTTGAAAATGAGGGCGGTGATCGAGGCGATGGCAAAGGCGAAGATGATTTCGAGCATCGACTTGGGGGTAAGATGTGAGGAGGAAGTGGGTGTCGATTGTCAAAAATAAGGACAGCTTATGAAGGGGACCGACCGAGTGCACTTCGGTCGAGGGATGACAGTCACAACTGATCCAAAAAGGATCAAGGATCCACCGCTGTCAAGTCTTCAGAGGGAAACAAGGTTCGAGTCCAGCTCAACGGCGATGAAGGTGCAGCGGTGGAGGGAAATGGATGATTTCCCCATCGACGGTCTCTGTGGGCCGATCAGGTTCAGGACAGGAACGGGGGGAACGCGTTAATTGGGTGGTGAGCGCGCTCGGTCGCGTCGCCTGGCACGTGCAGATTACTCATCCGCCAGTTCCATCGTTCTGGAGCGATAAGATATCATATCAGATAGTATAAAAAAAATCAGAAATCAATAAAACTACGCGAGAGTTCGTGTATAGAAACAATTACATATGTACAGATCGTATTATTATTACTAGCGACTCTGAGAAGTCCCTCCCGGCCTTTCAAAGGGAGCCGGGGGAGCCGGAAGGCGCACTGAGAACAAGACACTCCGGGGAATCAAGGACGAAACGATGCAATGCAACCCGGGCCCAGACGGTCCGGAAAAGATACCGGCGACGGGCACAGGGAGCAGAACGCAAAAGGACACAGGACGCACGCCAGAAGAGCGGGCGGTTGGCCCGCTCGGTCAGGTCGTGTCTCGTGACCGGTGCCTCGTGCGGGCAAAGAGCAGAACGGGAAGATTGGCAAACGGACGGAGTGCGGTACACAGAGATGAGGAGCAAAAAGAAGGAAAGAAAGAAAGAAAAGAACGAACAAACGGAAAGACCAGGCATATCTAATCGCTCAAGTCCGGATTCGCGACGAAGAGGCGCACGTTCGTCATAGACGTAGTGCGGTCATCCACGCTGCCCCGTCGCCGCAGTTCGTCGGCCTTGTTGGCCTTACTGGCGGCGGTGGTGGCCGCACTCGGGGCAGCCATGTCGCCCACGCTACCGAAACTGTTCTCGCGCTCGCTGCCGCGGCTGTGCAGGGTGCCGGTGTCGTCCCGCAGGGAGCCCGTCTCCGCCTTGTCGTCGTCGGCGTGGGTCTCGGCGGGCGGGTGCTCGGTCACCTCGGGCAGGTCGGTCTTCTCGTTCGGGGGGGTGCCGTTGCTCCCCATGGTGCCCTGCGGAGTGGGCCGCTGGTAGCCGCTGGGGTAGCGGTGGGCGCTCCCGATCGAGCTGCGACCACTGCCCGTGCGACGGTAGGGGAAGCCCGAGTCGCTGCGGGCGTCGTCCTCGGCGTCGCCGATCTCGTTGGCGCTGAGGCGGACCGGCACCTTGGCGCCCACGAGTGTCGAGGCGCTGAAGTCGGCAGCGCCCTTGGCGCCGTGCTTGTGCTTGCCCCCGGCGAGCGGGCCCTTGCGTCCGGCGCCTGCGCCGTGGACTTCCAGGTAGGCTCGCTTCTTGTCCGCGACCTTCTGGGCGCGGAGGCGGGGATCCTCGGGCTGGGAACGGTCGCACCAGACGGTGGCCTTCTGTCGGCGCATCAAGGCGACGTAGCCGAGCTGGCCCTGGGCGGACCGGGACGAGGCACTCCGATGGATGTCGGAGAAGGGAGCGGCGGGGTTGCCGGTGGAGTTGGTGGAGGTGGTGGCGCTGGATAAGCGCCGCGAGGGCGGGTAGTGAAGGGGGGAGGTCATGGTGGGAAGCGGCGAGGGACCACTACCCATATATTGCTGATGTTGTTGTTGTTGCTGCTGCTGTGCCATATAGGGCAGCACATGGGATGAGGAGGTCCGGTTGCGACTGTGGGCCAGGGAGGCGGGCGTGGGAAGGGGGGACAGTTGTTGTGGTGGATGTTGATGTTCTTGTTGTTGGTCATAAGCGGGCGCGGGATACCCGGAAGACGAGCCCGGCACCGGTTTCCGAGCCGGAGGCGCATTGGGACGGAAAGGTAAACGGTAATCAGTCATGGTGGGTTGTTAGAGCTGCACACCAGCCATATATGATCCGGGAGGAGGGATGAGAGAGACACGGAGGTCGTGGACCGCAGCGATGGTGGAAGGTCGCAGCGGTGGCAACAGGCGGTTTTTGAGACCGTACGTAATGGCTGCAGGTAAAGCGCTCAGTCGGTGGAACGATCAATGCAGCAAGCAGCAACCCTTCCTACAACCCTGCCTGCGGTGGAGCGGCGCGACGGCGAGGATCTGTAACCTGAAAGAGACGGTCGTGGGGGACGAAGCCACCGAAGGTGCCCAAGATTGAAAGAATGGAGGAGACGATTTACGGAAGGACAAGTAATCAGAGGGGACGGAGGGAGAAAGACGAAGAAATTTGCGTCAAGGGGATGGATAAGAATTCTGTGTGGTCGGTGTGGAGGTTCGACGAGGAGTCGAGACACAAATGGTTCGGAGACCAAGTCACGCCTGCAGGGGTAGTCCTGTGGTCATGAAAGGAGGAGTAAAATGACCAGGCGGATGACAGCAATTGCACTGCCGATCGATGGGGGGACAATAATCCGCCAGAACCCGCAATGATGAGAAGCAGGAGAGTCGAATTCAAGAATGAGAAGAGATAAGAGAAGGAGAGTAAGAGGGAAAAGAAGAGGAAGAAGACGACGAAGAAGACGACGAAGAAGAAGAGGGGAAAGATGAAAGAGAGAAGGGGCAAGACGGGGTAATTCAAATACGACAGACCAAATACCTCTCTACAGAGTCGTGAGTACTCTCGTATTCAACGAACTGAAGGAAGAAAACGTGGCGGTGCAATACCAATCCCATACCATACACCAACATGACGTCGATCCAGACAATCCCAACCAATGGATGAGCGGCCTGAAATCCCTGGCAGTCTCCAGTTTTCAGCTCGCCTCTGCCTGATTCTGTCTCAGCGACGGACCTGATCCGTGGTTGATCCGTTTCCCCTGACACGGATGGAAATTACAGAATCATACCAGACGGTAAGGAAGTGTGGCTGTTCAGCCCTATATGGACCAATCCATCTGCCACATGCTTTATTACTACGTCAATTTTTTAATCAATCCATATGATAGAATGATGGATTTAGAATGAGAATATCATATCTATAGCTTGGATCCCCCCAACAACGCAAACGTCCCGTCCGGTCGCACCTCGTACTCGCGACCCGGTGCCCACCCCAACCAAGACTGCAGTGTCTCGACCCCTCCAGTCCCGGGACTCAGACCACCCCCGCGCCAGCCGCCGTCGTCCGCGGGGATCGGCCGCGCCGGGGTGTCGACCAGGGTCACCGCCGCCCGCTGTTCGTATCCCCCCCGTTCCAGCTCGTCCTGCGTCAACACGGGTGTCGCACACGCGTCCGTCCCATCGAAGATCGCCTCCCACTCCGCCCGCGTCTTCTCCCGGAAGCGGCGCGCAAACGCCGCCCGCAGTGCCGGCCAGTTGTCCCGGTCTTCGCGCGCAGGCAACTCGGCCGCCTGGAAGCCGAGCCCCTGGATCAGGGCCGCGTAGAACTGCGGCTCCAACGCCCCGATAGCAAAGTACTGTCCCGCGTCCTTGGTCTCGTAGGTGTCGTAGAACGGACTGCCCCCGTCCAGCATGTTCTGGCCCCGCGGCTCGCTCCAGAACGGCGTCTGGAGGTTCAGCCGCGGCATCGCCGCCAGGTACGCCGACCCGTCGACCATGTTGGCTTCCACCACCTGGCCCCGTCCCGTGTGCGCCCGTGACAGGAGGGCGAGCAGGATGCCCTGGAAGCACATGGCGCCGCCGCCCGCAAAGTCCCCGAGGATGTTCCCCGGGGCGTAGGGCCGCTCGCCCGCCCGTCCGAGCATGGACAGCACCCCGGACACGGCGATGTAGTTGATGTCGTGGCCCGCCATGTCCTTGTACTTGCCGTCGCGGCGGAATCCCGTCATGCGCGCGACGATCAGCCGCGCGTTGTGTTTGAGGAGGACCTCCGATGGTGACAAGCCCAGACGTTCGAGGACCCCGGGTCGGTATGGGTCGATCAGCACGTCTGCCGTCTTGAGAAGAGAGAGGAGAATGCGGTGCGATGCCTTGTCTTGGAGGTCCAGCGTGACGGAGGTCTTATTGCGGGTTAGCTGGTCCGCACTGACAGCTTTGGCTTTGGGTCGGTCGATCCGGACGACGGAGGCGCCGTAGTCGGCCAGCAACAATCCGGCAAAGGGGCCTATCCCGCGATTAGTATTATGTTCAATTAGGGATATTGATAAATGAAAGATCATACCAGGAGCCAGGCCAGCTAGCTCGACGACGCGGGTACCATCGAGGGGTAGAGGAGGGGCGGACATGTTTATTTACAAAGTGAAGTATACAGAGATCAAATCTCGCGCAAAGTGTATTCTAACAGAGTGATAGACACCACTGAACCGGCAGCGAGTGCAACAGAGGGGTATTTCAATGATGGGGAAGAGAAACGGAGGAAAGGAGTCAAACTATTGACGTGTTGAGTTCCCGGCTGTCATCTCCGCAGCCGAGGTCCGCCCACGTGCGGGGAACTTTTTATCATGATATTGTCCATCATCCATGCATGCAACGATCCATTGAAAATCGTGAATATGATTCCGACGCAGTGGATCACCCCGTCCAACTGGGAATTTCAACTCGAACCAAACCATCAGGTATCCTTTATCTGACCGGACTAAGTCACGGGCACTAGAATGGGTACTCAATCAATCCGAATCCTCCGAGGACTCTGAATCCTCCCGGCCTTCAGCTTCACCGCGGTCATAGGCATCTCCCATATCATCCCCGAATGATTCCACAGCACCGAACTTCTCGCCTGTCCACTCGGCGACGTCCTCGGGGGCTTCCTCGACGTTGTCCACGGCGTTGTCCCACCCGTCTTCTACCTTGTCCTCGGCATTGTCCCAGTTCTCTTCGGCCTCGCCGACCTACAGCTTCTGTTAGTACGGGAGTCAAGTCAACACGCGGCAAAGATGGGCATGTCATACCTGCTCGCCGGTCCATTCGGCGACGTTCTCAGGAGCGTTCTCTACATTCTCCACGGTGTTGTCCCAGCCGTCTTCCACTCGGTCTTCGGCACGATCCCAACCCTCCTCAATATTCTCAGGAATCTGCTCAGCCTCACCAACCTAGAAACATCGTTACTCCCGTCGCATCACTATGGTAGATCAACCAAACCGAGAATCAAACCTACCTTCTCACCAGTCCACTCCGCTGCATTCTCAGGGAACTCCTCCGTCTTCTCCTCGATCTCGTCCTTGTGTTCGTCCCACTCATGCATGGCAAGCGCTCCGCCCGCCACGCCCGCCACTCCCGCAGCAGCACCCAGCCCCGCATACAGCATGCCATTCCCACCGCTCTTTCTCTTCTCCGAGTGCGACTCCTCCGATCGGTACTGGTACTCCCCCTGCTGCTGCTGGTACTCGCCCCCGTAGCCCCCGCCATACCCCGACTGGCCCCCACCGTACGGACCTTGCTGTCCACCATACGACGGCTGGCCGCCACCGTAGGGGCCTTGCTGTCCGCCGTACGACGAGCCGGGATGAGTCCAGCTCGACTCCCCAGTCTGCTGATTCACAAAGTACCAGCGCTGGCCCTGTTCATCCCAGCGGGCGGTCCATGGGTAGGGCAGGTCCTGCGGACCGGAGGGAGGCCCAGAGGGAGGAGCACCGTATCCGCCGTCGTACCGCGGCTGGGACTCGCTTTCGTAGGAGTGGTGGGATTCGCTGTGTTCGCCGGATTTCTTTTCCATGTATTTTTCGGCGAGTTTCCCGACGAATTCCATTTTGGTGGTGTTTGTTGTAGACGTAGACTAGATTGTAGGTTGGTTGAGTGTCAATGTAGGTTTAAACAATGAAGGATACGTATGTAGACGAAATGGTTTCAAACACAGAAAGAAAGGGGGACTAAATGATTAAATAACTGACTAGATAAACTAATTAATTCCCTCGAATCCTTTTAAGATTAATACTGAGGAAGGAGGGGGAGGGGTGATCTATTCTCTCGAGGTACTACTATCTACTTAGGGACTACTTCTAGGAAGCAATACAAATTACTCAACCCAGTTCAAGTGGAGAAAATGAAGATCCAACTCTTACCAGCAAACTAGTTGCAATAATGTTATTGAAGAATAAAAAGGGAGAAGAAGAGACAATCTCAAAAGAACACAGTATCTAGTATCTAGTATATACAAGGTAGTGAATAGGGAAGTAAAAGACTAGCTCGCCCAGACAGGAAATGAAACGGAGCATGGATCCCATCATGAAACGCATGCCTGTCTGTCCGTCCATCTGTCTTTGCGGCATTGTGCATTGTTACCCATGTGCTTGCTTTGTTTTGTGTCCATGCAGCGACGACGCCACCTAGCTGCCTTCATACTCTGTAGCACGGACAAAGACAGCTAGGTCATGTTGATCATTTCCCTCCTGTGGATCTTGTCCGTGGGGAGTTAATGTACCTCTCCACATTGGTGTTTGTCATTTCATCCCTGACTTTTTTACGTTTATTCTTACCCTTGTCTGAGGGGGGGGAACAATCCTTTTGTTCCTTCTTTCCTTCCTTCTTTTTTTTTCTGCTTGACAAAAGGAGAGAGGAGAGGGAAATTACATACCCCGTAAAGAGGGGAACGGAAAGAAATCAAATAAGGGATGTGGAGCATCAATTAATGGTGATGCCTGATCTGGAGTTATACCCCGTCGGATCTAGTAGGTAGTTTAACGACTAGTTCGGCTAGGTCGGAGCTTGTCTTTTCTTCTACGCAGGTACGCCTGGTTGAGGTGGAGATATGAGGTAAATCATGACGGGGACACGGTGGTGTCATGCTAGGGACAGAACCGATCAATAGTAGAGAAACATGAGAAAACTGATGAAGAAAGCAAGCTCAAGTCATAATGAATGCTAAAGAGAGATGCAACTAATCTCAATATGAACAATTACAAAACGGCAAAAACTGCCAGCGCCACGACAACCAGCGCAGCCACCCCTTCGCTCAAGCTCACGCTCCGCACACCCGCTCCGGTAAACACCGGCGTCTCCTCCTGGGTTCCGCTCGGAATGATAGTCACCCAAGTATGAGATGCGCGGGCAGAGCCACTGGGTGACGGCCGCACTGCCAGCGTCGACAAGTGTGGGGCACTCCCAGCTCCGGCGCCCGGGATCAGGGGACGGCTCGAAGTCGGATGCGCAGGCATTGGAATCAGCGTGTAGGTCTCCGTTGAGCTGGAAGGGACCTCATGGTCGCCAGTCGGCTTGGTAGCAGCCTCCACGGGCACTGTGACGGTCAGAGTCGTGGGCCTCGGGGCGCACTCGCTGCACACGGTCACGGTCGTGGTCCATTCCTCCTGAAGGGCGGAGACTGTGGAGGCTTGGGATACCGGGTTCGCGGGGGAGTTCGTCGTGTTTTCAACGGGGACAGTCAGTGTCACTGTGGTAGGCGTGGCTGCGCATTGTGTGCAGACTGTGACAGTGGTGGTCCAGCCTTCGGGCACAGAGGGTGTGGACCCGGTCACCGAGGGAGGGTTGGTGGTCGCTGTGGCAGTGGCGGTTCCTGGGCAGTAGGTCGTCGTGTAAGTCGTGGTGATCGTGGTAAATCCGGTGGGGCATATGGTGGTGTATGAGGTGACAATGACGGTGGTCACTGTGGCCGGCGAGGAAGTTGAAGCGGCTGGTGTGGTAGACGCAATGGACGATCCAACAGTCGGATGCCCAGCCGAGACGGAATGGCTAGACGCGGTCGGAGTCTCCGAATGGCTCGAAGGCGAGGCACTGCTAGACGGAGTCGCCCTCGAGCATGACGGGGTCCCCGTCGGACGTCCTCGGGAGGTGGAGGTCACCGTGGGAATCACAGGCCTGGAGCTGGTGGACGTCTTCGATGGAGTGGGCGAGGGAATCGAAGCGCTGGATGACGGGGGTGTGGGCGTGGAGGCGCGTTCATTGAGGATAGCCTTGACATTACCGGCGAAGCTGGACCCATTGACCCGGTTGAGATCCGAAGAGGTTGCCTCCCAGATCATGATTCCACCAAAGGTATTCGGGTAGAGGCCCATGTACCTGGAAACTAGCGGTTGCACCTCGTTAGGAGAAAGATAGAAGCCATCATGCGAGACATCACCCCCTAGCAGACCAATGTACAGCTTCGCAGAGGGGTTCGCCCCGCCCTTGATGATCTCGACCCAGGCATCGTAGTTCATCGACGCTCCCGGGCGACTCGGCGAATAGAATTCACGAGCCGAGCAACCCCAGGTGTTGTAAAACTGTACCCATATAAAGTCAAAGAAGGAGTTGGAAATGGCGCGACCCAGCTGCGCGTCCGGGATGTTACACTGAGGGGCCCCGGAGATGTAGAAGGACCGGTCAGTGGCGGCAGCATAGTGCTCGCGCAAACGCGTCACCATGGTGTCGTAGCCTGTCGCCATTAGTATTGCATGCCATTGGCTTGAAACGGTGAGGCTACATACCAAAGTCGCCATTGTGCTCAATATCAAAGTCAAAACCATCCATCACGACGTCGCCAAACGGACGGGGGCCGCCAATTTCCACCCATGCATCCGTCTGTGGACCAAAAGCAGCCCAGAGAAAATCGGCAAATTGAGTGGCTGACTCGTCGGAGCGAACCCTCTGCTTGTCAGCCGGAGAGGCTCCACCAAGAGATAGCAGAACCTTTTTGCCGGCCCGCTGGCAGATGGGAATATCTTCGATCAACTGGTGACAGCCTGAGAGCAGCTGTGTCTTGACCCCTCCGATCTCGTAATACTCCCCATTACATTGGTTTCCAAAGTTACTGCTCGGCCAGCCCGCATCTCCCTCGTCGGGAAATACGTTGATGAATCCAATGTTAATAATGTCCAGGGATGGATCCTCGCAGAAGTGGCTGAGACGAGGCTGGTCATATCCTTGGCCCTAGAGAGTTGTCAGCGTCAAGATCCTCGGGAGAATTTACAGAGAGGGATTAGCATGGTCATCCGTACATAGTAGATGGCCACATTGGACTTGGACTGAGCGTCAAAGGCAGACCCCAACGGCATCAGGGCCGACACGGCCGCGGCAACGGCGAGACTTTTGGACCGCATTCTGCAAGCTAAGGAATGACAGCTGGTTCAGACTTCAAATAGAGCGATCCAAGACCAGGCAACTGAAATGGCAGAGTTAATGAGAGGACACAGACGACAGCCTGCTGGGACGGTCTCCACGATCAGGTACGCAGAGCTGGAGAAGAAGGGAACGTCAAGGACGAAAGCCGTGGGGGAAGGCCTCTGCAGTATATAACCCAGCGGCGGGGCTTTTCCCTTTCCTCCAAGTGGAGAACAAATGATATTTGCGTCCAACGTCCAATTTCCTCACCATGTCTTGGTCACACCAAGGTTGCTCAATTGTGACAGGCCCCAACATCACGGGGCAATGAGTCCAACGGCCGGCGGGTCCGGTGAAGACTAGACACTGCAACGAGAGTGCATTGAGCAAACACGCTGGGTCTAGATGATACATCTGAAATGAATGTGCGCCGTACTAGCCGTAGTCGGCCATCAATCCAAGACACTGGGTAGTGCTAGAGGTCGAAGAGATGTAGCTTGTTCACCACGCGCCATCTTAAAACCATAGAGAGCCGCACTAGCAAGCCCTAGCGGTGCAAATTTCAGGCATTTCGCATCCCCGACATGAAGCGTTCTGATCCGTCTCGGTCATCTTGCCGGGTCACACCCAGGCAGCGCGGGTCCAATAGGTCAGATGGCTCGGTTATGCTGTACAGGAAGAAAGTTCAACGGCTGTCTCTGTACCTGCACAAGTGGATCGGAAGACGAGCCTTGATAGGTGGTTGACGGAGGCGAATGTTACGGTGGAAGCCACATTGTAGAAGGGGGAATATCAATCAGGTAGGTTGGTGGAGGTCAGTCATGGCGAACAATGAGGTTATCCTTGTCTGCCTGTATCTGACCGGAGTGAGACCTGTTTGATACGAGACTAAACGGGCTAAGCCACACCAGGATTGGAGTTGAGACAACGCACCAATCTGGTGAGAGAATACCGGTACGACAGTGGTATGATATAGTAAGGTACCAGGTACTTCCTGTATTTCTATCATCAGTGGCAATCTTGTCGCTTCGACTCTTCTAGTCTATCACGATGGAGGTATCGACAGGTAGCATCGAGTGCCACTACGCAGTCTCCCTCAGGTTACAACGGAGAATTTCACAAACTCAAATGAGGACAATTTCCGCTAGTTCGTGCAGATGGCATCGGATATAAACAGACCAACGAGAATGTCCCGCTAAACGATCTCATACCAACTACTCAGGGTGAGAATAGCCGACAAAGCATTCGAACACTAGCAATCATGGCCAATGAGGTAGATTTTTATCTATCTAGTTCGAAACGAAACAGATATTCGACATATTATCCTACACCATGGAGGAGATGGCAAGGATACGGGGCCCTATGGACCAAGATTCTTTGCCACAATTGAACGCTTTGATGGACTAACCAGATCACTGGGAAGACTACCCTGTTAGGGTTATATCTATCAGTTTCGACTACTGTGCAAGTGTCCGCGTCCGATGTCTGATATCCTTATTACACCACGCAAGAAGTGTGAGCATCTAAATCGATGGCTAATCATATGATATACTCAGCAGATGTTTCTGGCTCAGAATGACAGTCTTTCAGTTCTTCCAGCTTCTGTCACGATGCATACAATTTTATGATGCCAGTGTCAAATTCCAGATCGATGTGTGATATCAACCATGAAACACTCATGTAGCTGTGTGAAAACCGCCTGTCATTCTTGGTCTATTCGCAAATTCCGCTGTGATGTAGAGCTTGTCTGATCCAATATATCCTCCGTCTGCAAGCTACTGACTCCTTCCTTTGTGTCCAGGGATGATAAGGCTCGAAGGACTTGATCTTGGGCTATGAAGTGGTAATCAAAGATATTAACCCCTTAGAACGACTACAAGCACCATTGAGACCACAAAATATAATAGCACCATCTCCAGGGTGGCACAGGTTGATACGGCGGAATCAGACCAAAGCGACGCGCTATGTATGAGAAGAAAAGCTCTACTTTATAATAACATCCCGACCTTTGCTCGACCAGAATCCACTAAGCATATTCAACCATGAGATCAAGAATTAGTTAACAGTATACTGGGAATGGAACAGTAGATACAATAACAACCACGCAAGATGGATCGACATACATGCCGACCTACCCCTCATCTATATCCCCGCTACAACCACCCCAAAAGCATAAGCATACCAAAACACAATACAGCTCCAACACAACTAATATCCCACAGCTTTATCGCATCTACAAAAACAACACCATGGTCCAAACATCCCAGGTCTCCTCCGCCCTGTACCACAGCCCTAAGGGCTTCACGACCCTCGGCGAAGGCCCCGTCTACCGCGCCAGCGACTCCACCCTCCACTGGTTCGACTGCCTCAACGACCCCTGCGAGCTCTACATCCTTCCGGTCGACCCAGACACCGGCGCACCCCGCGGTGAAGCCCGCGTCCTGCCGCTCGCTGACAGCGTCACAGTGGCTGGATTCCGCAAGGACAAACCCGGTAGCTACATCGCCGCGTATTACCAGGGTGTGTGCACAGTCGACGAAGAGACGGGCCGCATCGACGTCGTCCGGGAGATTATCCCCACCGATCAGCGCGACAATTTGCGCTTCAACGACGGCGGCGTCGACGCCCGCGGCCGCTTCTGGCTCGCCGAGATGGATCTCCAAGCGATGAAATTCGGCACGAGCGGGGTACCTGAAGGTTATGGGTCCCCCAAGGGCAGACTGTGGCGCTATTGCCCTGACGGGAGCCTAGATTGTATGATCGATGGGGGCATCACCTGTGGGAATGGCGTGGCTTGGAGTCCGGATAACAAGACGAGTGTGTCTTTCCAGATCTGCTGTCTATATGTTGACAGGGTGAGATAGCAGCCTAACAGCCGTGTCAACAGTGTACGTGAATGACTCCGCCGCTCTACACGTCTACGCCTATGACTTTGATCTGGAGACTGGTGAGATCTCCAACCGGCGCATCTTAGTTGATAAAGGACTATGGTCTGGCGGGGCGCCCGACGGCATGGTCGCCGAGTAAGTATATTTTCAGAAAACCTTGGGCCGGGGATTGCTGACACCGCTGCAGTACGGAAGGCAACCTGTGGATTGCCGTCTACGCCTCGCGCCGGGTCATGGTTTTCCGCCCTGATGGGACTCATCTCGGTGACGTTGAATTCCCGGCCCGCGACGTGACGTGCACCACATGGGGCGGCAAAAACCATGATATCCTCTACGTGACGAGTGGAACGAACCACAGTGGGACGCATCCTCCGGGAGAAGAGGGAGGCGCTGTGTATATGTTTCGGCCGGGGGATGCACGGGGGCAGGCCAAACATGAGTTTGGGGGGTAGACTATCTCCCTCCCTGTCAAATATATGTATGTACTCTGTAATAATCGGGATATACCGAATATGGATTGTTCTATGCCAAGTATACAGTTAAACAGCCGCAATGCACTCGATCTCCACATCTGTATTCAAAGGCAGGGTCTTGACCGCCACGCACCTATCACCCACATCAATTAGTACCCGTCCGTATAGACATATTCAGTAACGCAAGAGAACAGGAAGGCCATATAACGTACGTCCGACAAGGCTTAACATCACCCCAATACTGCATATATACCGAATTCATATCGGCAAAGTCATCCATATTCGACAGAAAGACGTTCACCTTGAGCACCTTCGTGATATCACTCCCAGCCGCCTCGAGGACGTGACTCAGATTTTTGATACATTGATGCTGGGTACATTATCATTAGTTCGATATAGATATAGAGTGGTTTGTGGAAGGGATTCGGCATACCGTGTGCACTTTGACATCGCCGTCGACAATCTTGCCGGTCTCCGGGTCCATGGCGACTGCGCCGGAGCAGTAGATGGTGCCATTGTTGACGATTGCTTGGGAGTAGATACCAGGGAGGGGCTTGGGAGCTTTGTCTGTGAGAATTGCTGTTTTGGAGGACATTTTGGTGTATAATTCTATATCTGTATGTAGATATATTTTCGGTTCGTTACCAGTGAGGAAGATAAAGTCAATGATCAGAATGGTTGAAGAGATTGAAAAAAAGTCAAAGTGGAAGGATTGAGAAATGAGGGGTCTGGATAATGAATCCCGACTCCCCTCATCTCCGATATCACGATGGATCGATTGTCCTCAGGCTTCTGGATTGACCTGCCTGATTGAGCAGTAGTATAGTGTTGTCTCGTATGATACAGTACCGTTACATACCATGGATACACCCCACCGACCAGCCGACCTCCTGATTGATCATCTTCATCTTTTCTCTCCACTCTTTCTCTATCTCCATCTCCATTCTTGCCCTAGATTTACTTCGGGCTTGGAGTATGCTTTATGTGTTCGATGGTCTTCCCTGCCATCAAGACACTAAATAAGTCTCTAGGAGGATTGTTGACAAATCCAGTCAGGTCCTGGTCGATCACTTGTTATCAATGCAGCGATAACCCCCACGCTCTCCTTGCGACGCGCCTGTTCCCCTCCTTGCCGACAGCTAATCACACGCTCGCGTTGGGGAGATGGAATGTAACAGCCGTGGTTAAGCCAACAGGGCCAGTGGGGAGAAATGACGCAGAGAGAATCTCAGGACCGCCAGGATTAGACAGCATTTGCCCGACAATCGTACCTGATCGTTAGATCACTCTATCGCCTCGTGTTCAGTCATTCAATTAGAAGGTTGCCGCAGCTATATAATATCGCGTATCCCCCACCCTTTCTGGCCCCATCTCGACGGTCTTCGTGAAACCGTATACTGCAAGCCATCATCATGTCCCTTGTCTCCGACCCCCAACCCCCCTATCCTCTCCATGATTCTGTGAAACACCTGCTGGACCCCGAATACGTCAATTTCTACAATCAATATGTAGCCAACCTGCAGCAGGTCCACCTCCAACCAGTCGCTGCCTCTCGCACTAGCGGCGTCTTGATCCCGGGTGGTGGTCCCCTCCTCGACGTCGGTAAGACCGAGGACATTGCCATCTCACGTCGCGAGACGGAGGGCCCCGAGATCCTGTTGCGCGCCTTCACCCCAAGCGGAGAGAAGCCCGCCGCGGGCTGGCCCGTCATGCTTTACTTCCACGGCGGAGGCTGGGTGCTGGGAAACATTAACACTGAAAACCCAGTGTGTACGAACCTGTGCGTTCGGGGGAACTGCGTGGTAGTGACTGTAGATTACAGGTTAGTCTCCCTGGAGAAAGTCTTGCCCAAAGATGGAACAAGCGGGGAATATTCCAAAGCGAAGAAGAAATTATTAGTAGGAGATGAAAAACAAAACCAACGATGACTCACAGATTGGCCCCCGAAAACCGCTGGCCGGCCGCCGTCCACGACTGTTGGGAGGCCCTCCTCTGGCTGATCGCGGAGGGCCCCGCCCGATTGGGCGTCGATACCTCCAAGATGGCCACCGGAGGTTCCTCAGCTGGGGGCAACCTCGCAGCCATCATCACGCACAGGGCGCTGACGCTCTCCCCGCCGGTTCACTTCCTCGCCCAGCTTCTCTCCGTTCCCGTCACCGACAACACGGCCACCGTGGCCAACAACGACTCCTACCGTCGCTATGAACACACGCCGGCTCTACCCGCCCCCAAGATGATCTGGTATCGCGAGCATTATCTGCCCAACGAGGCTGACCGGACCCATCCGGAGGCCAGTCCACTTTTTTACAAGGGAGACTGGTCGAAGCTGCCGCGCGCCTTGGTCATGGTTGGCGAGCTAGACGTCCTCCGCACTGAAGGCGAGCAGTACGCAGAGAAACTGGCTCAGGCGGGGGTACCGGTCGATTTGCAGGTCATGAAGGGCATGCCGCATCCTTTCCTGGCTATGGATGGCGTGTTACAGGAAGGAAAGCGCTGTATCACGTTGATGTGCGATCTGCTGAAGGACGTTTTTGAAAACGCATGACTCTGCAGGATATAGAGACAAGACCTGGGAATCTCCCCAGGCAGTTGTAGCGATCTTCCATTCAATGCAGGAGACACGGTAGCTATTTTACAAGAAAGTTTCATAAAGCTCCCCTAGAATGAACGTCAGTGATATCGTTGCAGGCTCCCCGTGCTAGGCGTCGGTCGTTGACACCAGGGGCATCGAATGATGGGATATTCACATTCCCTCGCTCAAATGTCCCTGTGGAAAAGTAGAAGAAGTGAAAACAGTTAATCCAGGAGAACAGTAGTTATCGCAGTTTCTCATCTATAGGTCACGTGAGACGCCCTTTCGGACATCCCTGGATCAACATCGCGAGTCGCATCTTCTTCTCTTTCTCTCCCCGTCTTCGCTCCTATGTCCTCCTGTCTCCTCCTACATTCTGGTCGATTGTCCTGCTCTCTCATATCCTTGGCCCCTGTCAAGGATTGGGTTTCCCTCAGTCCTCCGGGCTCCCCCTTCTACAGTGTGCACTCGCCGGTTCCTGGTCCTATGCAATGATGGTGGCTGCAAAGGCTACTCCACTCTGTCTATCTAGGGGGGGAGTATCGACACCAACCTTGCACATGGCTAAAGTCAATAGTCTTTACACCCAACTGCAGGGTTTCGTCAGTATAGGACGCGGTTCGCCACCAGACCGACTCCTTGGCTGCGAGTCTGCCTACTAGTATCTTCATACCCAGGGATCTGTCACCCATCCCCCTCCCAAACATTCCTGGCACGCGAAATCAGTCATCTTCCCCAATTGGAACCGACTCTTCTTGGTCGGAGGCATTCTTGAAGAACCTCTTGACGCCTCCTTCCCACACGCGGCTGGAACAATGCCTGTTGCTCATTCATTCCGACCCCTCTACTCCTCCGTTGACGCGCCGGCGGCGCTCAATTATATCTTCTTGTTTCGCCGGCTGGGAATCCTGCCACCGGTGATAGATTCTCTTTCTTCTCCATACCTCTGTATACTGCTCTGAAGACTAATAGATTTTGTATTGTCTGTGGATTGTGGGCATCCCCAGCCCCCCCCCCCCCATTCTTCTGTCTGGTCTTTTCCGCTCTTCGTGGGCAATCCCGTTTCAACCTCGCGTTGAGTCCCTGGTGCTGTCTGGTTGTTGCTCTCCACCTCTGTCTATAGCTTCACGCCGCTTGTTAAGCCTTCCCGGTGGTGACAACAATGGCAACCGGCCACATGACGTCGAAAAAGGCCGGGTCTTGGACGAAGGTCGTCATATTCGTTTCTCTCTATGTGCTCCTCCTGGAGTCTGTCATTGAGTGGGCGCTCGTCCTCTACCTCTACGGGAACCGACTGGTGGACTCAAAGATGGCTCCAAGTCTCATCCTTGCCTTGATCGCGGTAAGGGCCGAATATCCTCAGTCTTCTTCTGCCGATATCTGACAGAAGCCCAGTCATTCTTTACAGTACCCGTGGTGGTTCTTCATAGCTTTCTTGCGTGGCAACATAACAAGGTTGAGGGATTCGAGAGCCAGAAGGCACACCTGTGCACCGCATGCACGTATATTTTGCGGTTGACCACCATCGTCTGGTTAGCCGCCAGCGTGGCTGGCTTAGTGGTCGTGGCCCAGCAAGCTTCCTGTTCTCCGGATAGCGGGCATGGTGACTTCTGGAGGACCGGCATCAGTTGCGCATTGCATAGAGCAGCTGTTATCGTTTCGATCCTGTCCTTGTAAGTCTCCACATGGCCAGATCCATCCGAAGAACGCACTGACCAGGAGTCCTAGCATCACTGTGTGTCTATACTTCTGCTCCCGGGAGCTCTGCGCAAGTCCCTACGCGGTTTCGTTGCTGGGGGTATACAAGGTGCAAACTCAACCGAGCGACGAGAGCATATTTTCCAATTCTAGTTTCGACAGCAATACCACCCTGAAGAACGACATCCTCTATCTCTGCCGTGGCCCGGACGTGACATATGGGACCAGGGGACTCTACGTGTCGCCAGGTCATACCTTCATGCCGAAATCAGGGACTATCGAACAACCCACCCCGGTTCACCCATGGCCGCAGATGAAATTTGGCGCAGACCCGAACTACGAGAGTGCCGAGGCACTGTCAGGGACGACCGTATCGCCCAACGGTACCTTGAACCAACTCTCCTCAGCAGGAAACACGAATTCCGATCTGACGTCGATGTCTCGGACACCCACAACGGCGACATCCAGGACAGACAATCATAAACCTCTCCTGGCGACCCCGGTTGCTGAACTGCCTAGCGGGTTGGAGCCCTCGGCAAGACCCGGGCATAAACGGCAAAAGTCGTCTGTCACGTCGCTTCGCAGATTTCTTCCTAAGATTTTTGGATTTTCTCTTCCTTTGTCGGCCGATCCCCAGATCCGTGCCCTTGCGGAACCGACTTCCACGCGAGATATTGAGAAGCAAGCGGATATTGAGAAGCAAGCAGACATCGTGGAAAATGCTCGGACCCCTCCCCAGGATCATAAACATACGGCCCCTTCACGGACAGAGCAACCAGTACAACCAGCAGCCTCCATCCCCACGGCTGCTGCCCAAACTGCTCCCGTTCAACCAGCTCCTATCCAAACAGCCGCCCTTCACTCCCGCGGACCGCAAACCCCCCCAGAAAAGACATTGACCCGCTCTGACACCATGAGCTCAGCAGACGCCCCAGAAGTAGCTCGACCAGCACCCCTGAACGTCCGTCGATCAAACACCTCCCAGACGGCACCAATCCCCTGCACCCCATACAACGCGCCTCCCTGCGACCCACCATCCTCCATCCCCCCAAACCCGATGACCCAGCACCCCGTCAACCGATCCCTTTCCTACGGAGGGCCCCCAGCAGGCCCCAGCCTCGCCAAACGCCAAAGCACCCGACGCAGCAGGAGACCCCAAACCCAGCTCTACGAGTTCGAGAACCCCCACATTCCGCGCCACACGCGAAGCCAGTACCTCCCCCAAGCGTACTACAACCGTCAACTTCCCTTCGAGCCTCCGCGGAGGATCTCATCCCTGCAGCGCCGCAACGACGTCGAGGTCATCTACTCCAGCACCCGGCGGCCCCGCAGCACCACCTACGGCGGTCTCGGCTCGTTCAGCAACCTGGACTGTATCCGAGAGTCAGGGGCGTCCGTGGATGAAGCGCCGGGGGATGTGTTCACGGATCGGGGCACTTATAGGGGCACTACTCGGACTAGTATGAATGGGTTCTGAAGGTTGGGAGATGTGATGTGATGTGTGCATGATAAAGTGTATTTGCCTGCTGGTCGGGCGGGTATTAAGTCTTCCGTTTTTTAATTGTTTTTTATACTACGTGGTCTTGGTGTTTTATGTTTTGAGCGGTTGTTCGTGGATGGTGGGATTGATTAATCACTTGATTACGGTTTTGGATGGAGTGTTATACCAATTTGGAAGAAGCTATTATACAATAACTATACACTGTACTACTATTATCCTTCTATACAGCTACTATCCTACTGTCCTACAATACCACAAGGCGATGACGATACTAATGAAAAAAAAGAAAACACAAGCTCTCTTGACCATGATTCAATTGACTTAGAACCGAAAATAACCATTACACTCCTAAAGATACAAACCCTAACACAAAAACGCCAGAGCACGCCATACAAATCCAAACAGTAACATAGATGAACACAGCAATCCCGACCATGAATGCAATGCACGCCTCACCTATCCCTCATGACACCTACTCCACCCATCCAGCCAGCCAGCCAGCCAGCCCTAGATGAACCCGAGATCGAACTAAGCGCAATAAGCTCCCAGCGAGAAGATACCAAACCCAGAAAGAAACAAAGAAACAGAAGAAAGAGGAGGAAGAGGAGGAGGGAAATCAAGAGCTCGAATCCCCCTTCGCACGAGCATGCTTATAGCGATACCCCTGTCTCTTCCTCCCCAGTTCATCCTCCGCACCCTTCAAATCGCCAACTTCCTTCTCGCCCCACGACCACATCAGAGCGCGAGCCATCTTCTCGCGCTCCTTGAGGAGCAGATCGACCCGGCGCTCCCACTCCTTCTCGCGCTTCTCGACGGACCGCGCGATGCGCTGGTCTAGCGTCGTGGCGGTTTCGTCTTTGGCTGCTATGACAGAGGTTAGGCGCTCGACTTCGGCGCGCAGGGACCGGATTTCGGATTCGTGGGCGGACCGGCGCGGGCGTTGCTGCTGGGTGGTCTCGAGCTCGGTTTGGAGGCGGGTTTCGCGCTGTTCGGCGGCGGAGAGGAGGGCGCGTAGTTTGCGGGTGGATTCGGCGTGGGAGGTGCGGAGGGTGGAGATGGCGGTTTTGTGGGCGACGTGTAGGCTTTTGATTTGGGCTTGGTGGGTTTCTTCTTGGGTGGTGGGTGGTGTCGTTGTTGTTGCTGTTGTTCGGGTGGTCGGTGGGGAGGGTGGGGGACTGGGTTGTTGTGGTTTTTTTTCTTCTTGGAGCTGCTCGATTGTGTCGAGGGCGTCGGAGTGTTCTTCTCGGACGCGGTTGAGTTCGTTTTGGGTGGAGTCGAGCTTGGTCTTGAGGTCTTCGTTGCGTTTCGTGAGACGGGTGTTTTCGCCTTCGATGGAGTTGATGAGGGTTTGCGATTCGGTGAGCTGCTCTTGTGAACGTGATAGTTGGATCTCGAGGGTCTTTTGCGTTGCTGAGGCGTCTTTCAGTTGAGCGCGGAGTTTGGTCAGCTCGTCGAGGAGGTGCTGCGTGTCGTTGTCCTTCGGTGCGGGTTCTTTGCCCTTGGGAAGGGAGTCGAGCGAGCGCGCGGGCGGCGGTCCGCCCAGATCTTTGATCAGCTCGAGGATCTCGGTGTAGGTGTTGCCGCCGTCTTCCAGCGGGAGGTCGGCGGCCACGGCCTTGAGGGCATTCTCGTGGGCGGTGACTTGCGACTGGGCACGACTCAGGTCCGCCTCGAGGGTGCTGTTCAGCTCCTCCAGCGGGCGATTCTTGACCTCGAGCGAGGAGATCCGCTCCTCGAGGCCTCGATACTTGTGAGTGGCCTGAGTGGCTTCTGCACCGAGTTTCTCGATTTCTTCGAGGTGGGCGTCAACCCGGGCCTGGAGCCGGTCGATCTCGGTGTTCTTGTCCTGAAGTTGCTGCTCGGTGGTGGCCGCCATCTCTTTCAGTTTCAGGGCCGTCTCATCAAAGGCCTCATCCCGCTTCTTCAGCTGGGCCTGGGAGAGATCGAGCTGTTGGCGCAGGTACGCGATGGTTTCGAGCCTCTCCGCGCTCAGCTCGGGGTCCGAGTTGCGACTCTGGAGCTCCTTTTGTAGGTCGCTAATCTGGGTTTGAAGAGCGCCGAGATCCGATGCGTTCATGGACGACTGCCGGAAGAAACTGTCTTTGTCTTCGTTTTGTCGCTGTAACAATCGGAGCTGATCCCGTAGCACGGTCTCATCGCTGTGCTTGGCGTGCAGTTCGTCAATGAGGGCCGTTTTCCGCTGTAGCTCTGCCTGTAGCTGGCTGATCTGATCCTTCACTGAAGCTGTCTCTTGAGTCTGCGCGAACAGTCTCGCGAGCTGTGCGTCCCGCTCTTCAAGGGCTCGCTGGAGCTCGGCAATCTGTCGACGTAGACTCTCGGAGTCATCCGCGTTGCTCATTCTCGAGGGCACGCGCTGCCTCCGCACGGATGGCGTCTGCGCCATATCAAGCTCATCATTTGGATCCTCTTCGATGTTCTCCAGGTGTGTTATTTCCCTGCCTATACTATTCCGACGCAGCAGGTGAGATGGCGTCGACATGTCCACCGGCGGGCCAAATTCGCTGTATTCGCCCAGTTCCTGCTCCTCCTCCACGGCGGGCTGGTGCAGCTGAGAGGAATGCTGTTGATCCTCGTGTCGTTGCTCCTGCGGGAGTGTCGGCTCCTGGACTTCCTGTTCCTCGGCGGCCGCCACGTCTTCCCCGTCCTTCTCCCCAAACTCGACCTGACTCCCATGTTCCCGAGTATCGTCGTCCATGAAATACTTGTCCATATTGGCGGTAAAATCCTCCGGACCACCGACCTCCGACAGACGATCCTCCTCATGGGGCAACTTCAGCTCTCCCAGCGCGTCGTCATCCTCTCCTGGTTTTGCGCCCGGCAGTCGGCTGAAGTCCACTGTATACTCCGCCAGGCGTCTGTCGAGGGTATTATCCATGGCGCGGTGATCGGGGGATGATGCGCGGGACGACCCTGGGGACGGACCGTTCTCGAGGCGCGCTTCTTCCTCGTCGTCGGTGTGGCCTGCGAGGAGGTCGTCGATCGGGGTGTTTCCACGGTCGGGCGATTGCAGGGGATCTTGTTCCGGATGGCCTGGGGGTGAAGATGGCATGAAAAAGGGAGTGGCCAGCGTCGATGCGCCGACCGTGTCGTGGGATGTGGTGTCCATGATCGAATGCAGGGGTAGACACAGGGGGTGTTTCACACGACGCAAGGCGACATAATCCGTGGATCAACCACAGGTGCAGTGAGATGGGAAGCGGGTTCAATCGACAGATAGCAAGCGAATAACAATAGGTGGGATAGACAACTGGCGATCTGGAAGGCTTTCGGGGCGATCATGGAATGCGACAAGTGACAGGAATCGATTCCAGTCGGGGAAACGCGAGATGGTTGGCTGGCCTTGTTGCCTCAGGCGGTGCTTGTTTACTAACTGCCCGATCGGGTTTAGCGTGATTGCCACGATGATCTAAGCATCATCGTGCATGGACGGAGTAGTTATGCAGTTTTCTCTCCAAAACCAGTAGTCGTCCTTTCAATTCGGTCGAGAGATACTTTTGAGATACCATTAGACGGATTATGTTCCAAATACATCGACCTAAACCCATTGACTCCTTGGATGAGGTCCATATCATTCCGTAATCGAGGTACCAAAATTACAAGATCTGGTCAGGTGTGGATCCACAGAGACCCAATCAGACAGTCCCCCATTCTCACCGCCTTCAGAACAATTACCAGAATTTCAAGGCTCTTATCAGTGTTACCGCCAAAAAAAATATCAAATACAAAAAAAAAAGTGACGGCCGATAATCCGCCTGCTGCTTCTCCCACCAACACCGTCCAATTCGTTCACACGAACGTTCCTCAATCATGCCTCCTACCATGTCGAAAAAGCGCAAGGTCCTGGATGGCCTAAAGGGCAAGACCGGCAAGCCCAACAAGAAGTTCAGAAAGCAGCGTCACTACCACAGCAGCTCCGATGAGGCCTCCGACGACGACCAAGCCGATTTCCAAGCCGTCAACCTCGCCGATTCCGATTCCGAAGTGGAAGTGAAGGCGACCAAGAACAAGAAGCAGAAGACGACGACGAAGCCGGCAGCGGCAGCGGC
The DNA here is from genome assembly GCA_002850765.1 of Aspergillus taichungensis. Lineage (NCBI taxonomy): Eukaryota > Fungi > Ascomycota > Eurotiomycetes > Eurotiales > Aspergillaceae > Aspergillus > Aspergillus taichungensis. The sequence goes on along the minus strand of KZ559551.1, from coordinate 28,677 downwards.
ACCCCCGATCAAGTCGGCCATGAAGCCAACGAAGCAGACCACGAAGGAGGACAGCGACGAAAGTTCCGCCGTCGAGGAGGAGGACGATGAGCCCGACTTGGATGAGCTTGATGATGACGACGATGAGCAAGATATCTCAGGTTCGGAGCAGGAGGGCGATGAAGAAGAAGATGATGATGATGATGCGAATACCTCGGGTCGCAGGACGGTCCCGAAGCGCAACGATCCCACGGCGTTCTCGACCTCCATGGCCAAAATCCTGTCGACCAAGCTGCCGACGTCCGCGCGCGCTGACCCCGTCTTGTCGCGCAGCAGGGCCCTTGAGCAGTCCCGGACCGAGCATGCCGACGAGAAGCTCGACCAGCAGGCGCGGGCGAAATTGCGCGCCGAGAAGCGAGAGGACATGGATCGCGGCCGTGTGCGCGATGTCCTGGGCATCCAGCGCGGCGCGGCCGGTCCGGTCGCCGAGGAGGAGAAGCGTCTCCGCAAGGTGGCTCAGCGGGGTGTGATCAAGCTGTTTAATGCGGTCCGCGCTGCGCAGGTTCGCGGAGAGGAAGCCGCCCGGCTCGAGCGGAAGAAGGGTACCGTGGGTATGGGGGAGCGGGAGAAGGCCGTCAATGAAGTCAGCAAGCAGGGCTTCTTGGAGCTCATCAGTGGAAAGAAGGGGAAACCGTTGAACATCGAGGAGGCCTGAACGAGGCTCTGGTGCTGGTTTCTTGTTTGCGGTGGGCATGTTACGGGCGTTGGGGAGAAAAACTGGCTTGATGTGATTTGTATCTTACGTTTCGATTCCTACTCGTTGACTTCTTGTATTTTTTTTTTTTTTTTATAATAAAAGATAAAACCGTACATTATTTACAGATGGTGGTCTCGGATCGATAGGAATGGAGATCGGAAATACCAGTATTATACTCAGCGGCCCATATGGTTCCCCAGTGTACCCTCATATCATACAGTTCTCTCCCCCGCTACAAACTTGCGGGGCGCTGCAAAGTGTGCTCCCAGCGATCGGGACGTTGTCTTGGTCGTGGTCATGTTGCGTTCTCTAATTCTTCGGCGCAAAGTCGCTTGCTTGCATATTCCTCGTCATGGACGGCAGTCGGACCACTAGCCCATCCAGATCCTTGTTCATCACCACCTGGCATCCGAGACGGGACGTCTCCGTCAAGCCGAATGCCAGGTCCAGCATGTCGTTCTCGTCATCGGAGGGCTCTTCCATCTTGTCAAACATGTCCGGGTCTTCCACGATGACATGGCACGTCGAACAGGCGCATGAGCCACCGCACGCTCCTATCACACCACACCTGTCAGTGACCAATCTTACTATTTCAATCTGATCGGAGGTGTAAATGTGCATGCCCACCTTCCATCTCCAGGTCGTTGGCCTGCGCGATATCCAACAGATTGTCCCCCTCGGCAACTTGGAAGTCGTACTTCTCGTTGTCCTTGTCGATAAAGGTAACATTGATCCTGATCGGTCAGTCTCCTAGCCTGAATTCACCCATCATCGGGTTACACTCACTCCTCCCCGGCCTTGGGCGGGGTGAGATGGCCGTGCTGTACTCCGGCCGTGGCGGAGAAACCCCGACGAGCGGACTCCAGCCTTTGCCACTGCCCCCGCTCCCGTGCGACCAGATCCGACCTAGTCAGCGTCAATTGCGGTGTCCGAGATTTTTGTGCAGAAGAACTGAGGAATCTCTGAGTGTCAATGCGACGGATACCCTTGCCGGAGACAGACTTGGGGACGGCATGACGCAACCCCCGGCTGGCTTCTTTCCAAAACATGACGGAAATTTTATTCAGGTTGACGATGCGATCGAGAAGAAGTGAAATATAAGACAAATAAGCAGGGAAGGCGAGGAGAGTGACTTGTTATGAGAGGAGAGAGAACGAGGTAAGAAAAAAAGTAAAAGCGGAGAGTTTATTCGCTGGCGGCTCCAGAGTCACGGGTTATTCTCCCCATCGCTTTCTTTTCCCTCAACTTTCTCGCTTTCTCTCTTTTGCTTCTCCTCCCCCTCTTCTTCCCCCCACTCTCCCCCCACTTGTTCCCCTCGGTCATTGTTGAGATTGGTTTTTGAAATCATGTCGTCCTCGCGGGAAGGTATCAATCCTCTCCGTCCCTATTATATTCCTCCGTCTTTGGGTCTGGATACCACCAATGGTACTTCTCCTCCCGCGGCGTCGTCAACCCAGGTCTTTGGCGGTTCGGCTCGCGACTTGTTACCGGACCTCGACTATTCGGACTACTTGGAAAGCTCGCCGTCGGTGTCTAGCTGGTTCCGTGATGGTCTGGACAGCTCCATCAGACGCTACTTGAGTACATTGACCGGTCAACCCTTGGATGTTGCCAAAACCATTCTTCAAGCCTATGTCGCCCCCGATGCGGTGAACGGATCAGGTCCCCGAGATTCGCACCGGAGGCACCCGTCGACGCCGGCTAGTGATTCTTATGAAGATGAGGAGGTATGTGAAAGCGCAGTACTTGGGAAGTGGTGATCTGTCGGAGGTTGCTAACGTGCGGTCGCTTGTACCCAGGAATACGTTTCCTCTGATGACGAGAGCAATTATTTCACCTCGTCTGCCCCCGCGGTGGCTTCGCCGTCCACACCACGGTCGAAAAAGTCGCGACGTCAGATCACCGATCGGAGCGGCTACATCCCGTCTTCGAACTCGTCTCGACATGCCTTAGCCATCAAAAATCCGGACTCGCTCATGGATGTGCTTTCCCAGCTCTGGACCAACAGTGGCCCCACGTCGCCGTGGAAAGCGACCAACGCGACATTCATCTACTCACTCCTCCTGCCGACCTTGAATACCTTCATTCGCAGCCTCCTGTCGGCCATTGTCGGGTTACCCGAAGAGGACGTGACCGCCTCCGTGGCGGCGGACATTCTGACGTCAAGCTCTCCGGTTGCGACCCTGATCCTGTCGTTCATCTCCACCTCGCTGTCGGCCATTGTGCTGGCCCCGATTGACACGGCGCGCACGTTCCTCATCTTGACGCCGGCCACTCACGGACCCCGCTCGCTCCTGCGGGCCATCCGACAGATCCCGACGCCCAACTGCACGATCCCCGCCCACCTCGTGCCTATCACCGTCCTCCATTCGAGCTTGCCGAACCTCATCTCCAACACGATCCCCCTGTTCCTGAAGTCCTATCTGTCCATCGATCCCGTCATCAACCCGTCCATGTGGAGCCTGTTCTCGTTCCTCGGCTCCAGCTTCGAGATGGCCGTCCGATTTCCGCTGGAGACCGTGCTGCGTCGGGCGCAGATCGCCACCTACACCTCTCCCAGCCTCCGGCAGCAGTCGACGGGAGGTCTGGAAGCGGCCAAGAGCCCGATTACCGCATCTCCAGGTTCCTCCTCCGAGGTCGAGACGATCGTCCCGACCCCCCAGACCTACCGCGGCGTCGTGGGCACCATGTGGGGCATTGTCTACGAAGAAGGGGTGCAGCCGATGTCCGCCGAGGCCGAACAGGCCCAGCAAGCCCTCAACAAGCCGCTCCTGCTTCGGCGACGACAAGGCCAGGGCCTTCGCGGTCTCTACCGGGGCTGGCGCATCGGCATGTGGGGCATCGTTGGCGTCTGGGGCGCCAACCTGCTGGGCAGTGCCGGTGGCGCGGACGACGAAGTCATGGTCAGCGGCGGTCGATTCTAGGTGATGAGTCTTGTCGTTTTGTTGGACGGGGCACTACCCAGCACCCAGCAAAGTATCGTTCATTCCCTCTTCCCATATCACTGCATCCCTCTCCTCTCCCTTTTCTTTCGTTGCCACACAAACCTTACCAACTTTGTGACGCCGTTATGGAGTTTTTTCTTTTCTGACTTGACTTGACTTGACTTGACTTGACTTGACTTGACATCTGATGGAAGCGGGCATGGCGTTGATTTCATTCGTTCTCTCATCTTTCGTTCAATGTGGGCGGTGTTTTCGTCCTGTAGATAATCCATAATCTTGGGAGGTGTTTCTTCATTTCTTTTTCTATCTTTTGTTCGGTTTTATATTAATCGCGATATACCATTCATACATACCATTCTTCTTTTTCTTTCCTCTGCCTACATATCTGTCTAAGGGGAACAACTAAAATCTCCAAGATAAGACAACGCTACGTAAATTCCAGTCATACATTAATGCAGAACATACAAATAGAAAGGAGAAATAGAAAGGCTACTCTTGCAAAATCGTACAATGAACATAATACAATAACATGATATAAGTAGAACCGAAACGCCATCCATGCCCCCCAACCCATCTAAGATGTTCACGATAGTGTGCCTGCCTGCCTGCCTGCCTGCCTGAACCTTTCCGATATACAAAACCATATATTCATATCATATATCAATCAATCCATCTAGACAAGATCACAGACACCAGATCGAATCTAATGGTCTACCTTTTCTCCATTGCTTTGTCCTTTTAGTTTTGGTTGTTTTGTTTCGGTGGGTAGGTTAGGCTTTTCCGTTGTCGTCCAAATCATAAATCCATCATCCTTTTTTCTCTCTCTCTCTCTCTCTTTTGAATGGGTATGGGGGTTGATCCAGGACCCCAGGACCTGAACGAAAACTGAAGATAAACAAAACATGGTCGTATAAAGTACAAACTCAGACATACGTGAGTCAGGTTTGGGTATCATCAGAAATAAAAAATAATAGAAAAAAAATAAACGAAAAGGTCGAACAGGTCGAACAGGTCGAACAGGTGAAAAAGAAAGTAAAAGCAAGAGAGTGCGGCTTATTTGTCGGCAAATCGCCGATCAAAATATCGTAGGACTCCCATGACGCTGGCAGCCTCTACCTCCATGGCGCCCCGCGGACCTTCGGCGGGAGCGACGTCGCGGGGGTTGGGGAGAGGATGCAGTTTGGGCAACCAGGATGAGATCTCGTCGCTCGCTCGGGAGAAGTTGGGATGGCGGGACAACGTGGTAAAAGCATCCGCGCACGAGAGGGTCAAGGATGGGTTCGATGCCCCTGCCCGGCTGGGGCCCGCGGCGGAGGCAGCGCCAATCCCGCTTCGTGAAGGGTTGGCAGACTGCGAGGACTGGCAGCAGCCGCCGTCGGGGCCCTTCCCGCCGCAGCAGCCAGAGGGGGCGCCGCGGGGGGAGCGGGCGGCGGCCAGCGTCTTGCAGAACAGGGTGCTTCGGGGATCTGCCATACATTGCGCGCAGGTTCCGGGCCCGTTCGCACAGGGGTTGGTGGCCTGGCTGATCGGGGGGAGAGTCACCTCGGACCGCACATCGCCGTCCGAGGGCGGCGGCGTGAACTGCGATAAACTCTGAATGGGGGCCAGGCGGTTGTTCTCGAAGGAACGCCGCCGCTGCTCTTCCTGGGCAGCCATCTCGGCGCAGATGCAGGGGGTGCCGTCCTGGCAGAAGCCGCAGGGGTCAACCGCGGGAGAGTCCGACGACGAGACCACGGAGACCTCATCCGAGGGCTGGGAGGCCGCAAAGCGGGCGGTGAAATCGATCTCCATCTCCTCCGGGTCGGGCTTGATGGCGGGTTCGGGGTAACGAGGGACGGGAATGGCCCCGGTGCCCGGACGCTTGGACAAGTCGACACCGGGGATGGCAAAGGCGTCCTCGATGCACTGGCAGTGAACGGAGGAGCAGTCTGGGCAGCCCAGCGGCACCTCGTCCGCATCGTCGACGAAGTCCTCCTTGTGGGGCGCCGATGGTTTCTCGCTGGCGACGGATGCGGATTCCTTGGCCGCGGACCGGGTCTGCGCGGCGGTTCGCTCCGGGCGCGCAGCGGCGGGGGCGGGAGCGGACGGGTCGGACAGGGAGGTGCGGAATTCCTTGACGAGGGCCTCCTTGGCACTCCGTTCGACGGAGACCTCCTTCTCGAGGGAGTGGGCGCGGTCGCGCCACCAGCTCATGTCGCTCCGGCATTGGTCGACTTCGTGGGTGAGGTTGGCGATCTGCTCCTTGAGCCCGAGGACGTACATGTCGTGTTCATCTTCGATCAGTTTGATCTGATCCTCGAGCTCGTTGACGCGGGCAGCTCGGCGTTCCCGGAAGGCTCGTTGGGCGGCGCGATTCTGGGCTTTGCGTTTTGTGGGAGGCGTATCGGTGGCCGGTTTGCGCCCAGGCTTCGGACGGGGCGGGATGACCCATTCCTTCGAGGTGATCGATCCGGGCGTGCCCGGACCAGGCGAAGGTGAAACCGTCGGTTTGGCCGCTATGGCCGGTACCAACGGGGCCACCGCAGGGGCGGGGGCGATGGAGGGAGCAAGCGTGGCCATGACCCTCCGTTAACCCAGGAGAGGGAAGAGCAGAATTATGGTTTGGGAGAGAAGGGAAGAATAGGATGAGGGGAAAGAAAAGAGAGAGAATGACGGTGGGGGGGTGGCCTGAGGCGGTGACGGTTAACCGGGCACGGTCATGTGATGCGAGGGAGATCCAGCGATCTGTTCCTGAACCGGGACCGAGTGCAGTCGTTGGAATGATAATAATAAAGATAAAAGAATAAGAATCGTACTTGCACAAGCAAGAGTTAAGTAGTAGCAGTAAGAAACGTCGTTATTCTATATCAAAAGAAGTTTTCGTGTACTGAAGGGCGTCAGGAGAGCCTCGGCCGGAACAGCGGAAAGTGCGCGTGGTTCTCCTAGGGTAAGCGAGTGGAATTGAACCACCAATTTGGAGTTAGAGGGGGATTGATGACCCTCAATCAAAGTATAGTGCACAATAATCCCGTTTGTAGGGGGGGAAGAATAATCATCCAAGACAGAGAGGATAGAGAAAGAAGAGAGAGAAAGCGAAAGAGAGAGAGAAGAGAGGGGAAAGTCAAGACGGACGAGGGAAAACGGTTAACAGAAAAAGCAAGGACGGATCGGATCAGATTAGATTATCGTGCGGTCTTCCCGATTTCGGAGGAACTTGTTTGGTTCGCCGTCCATGGTTCAGCCCTCGTTATCAATCAGTCCCCCATGACGGTGCTCGCTAGTCCTCGGAGGAATTCCTTATAGAAAAGCCAGATTCGAAGTCGTCCACAAATGATGATCCGCCCTTAGGGTACGGTGAGGTAAGAGAACGATGATCCCTGGATCCCTACGTAATGAAGAGCTCTCTAGTGCCAATTACCGCATCCGATGATCCGACCGTGTTGCAGATCAACATTCCGAGAGAGAGCAGAAGAAGGGAAATTAAAAGTCAATCAAATATTGTGACAGCATAAAAGATAAAACAGAAGGAAAAAAAGAAAGAGAGAGAAAATTCTGTCGAGGCAGCTCCACCTCGAGATGAATCAATCAGTCGATGATCTTATCTGATCACGGATCTCGCAATGCCGAAGACCGGAATTCTTCGCTTTCGGCACACCGTATAGTCCGGATGTTGGGGGACGTTCCACTTGTCATGAGTAATATTCACATTGACATAGACCAGATGTAAGAGAGCAATTGTCTGCAGGGTGGATGGACTCTCCTGCCGACCTCGTCATCCAGCTGCATGTGAATGGGTGGGGTCACGTGGTTTGTATACTCCCCATTGATACCGTCGAGTGTAGACAACACTCGAGATCTTCTACACATCCACCAACTCATGCTTCCTCTGCCGGCCACCTCTATCTGCAGAAGACCACGTCGTCTCTGGGAAAGATATGTCTGTCAGCGTCATATCGGCCGAGCGGCAGGGATGACCTCTCAGACAGGTTCCCAGCGGTCAAGCTGGTCATCTTCCTCATCTCTCTCCAATGACGGCCACGATGAGTACGATAACCAGTGCGACGTAGACCGTTCTTCTAATTTTACAACTCAAGCGCAATTATGCAACGCACGCTGCATGGACAACGATTCCATCGTGAGAGACTGCATCTGACAGGTCACCCTCGTCTTCGCCGGTTACGTGGCATGGGAACCGGTCGATGGCTATATTGATCGCGTGCCCCAGAATCCCACGCCTCAGAGGTAGTAGTCTTCATTGATTCAACTTGATCTCTCACATCGAACCCTAAGTAGCCACCATGAAACATCTAGATCGCATCTTGAAGCACGTCCATCATAAGGAGAAACACCACGAGGACCATCACCACCACCACCACGAACATCAGAAACCCCAGTCCCACAGTAAGTATCACCGATACATGCCCAAATTCCTCCAGAGACGACTCTCTCTCCTGACCGGAGTCTTCTTTCGGAAAACAGACACGAGTCCAGCGGCCCCTCCGCCCGAGTCCCACCCGACGGGTCCACGGCACGTCTTTGCCCATTTCATCGTAAGGACACCGCTCCGCGTGCCATGAGACCACCCCGTGGTTAACCGAATCTAGATTGGAAATACGTATTCCACCACACCGGAGCAATGGGAGTTTGACATCAGCGAGGCCAAAAAGGCCCATATCGACGGCTTTGCGTTGAACATTGCGCCCCAGGACCACCACACCGACCGATCCCTGCACGCCGCCTACGATATCGCAGAAAGGCTGGGGGGCTTCTCGCTGTTTCTGTCGTTTGACTATGCGTCGGGGGGCCCATGGCCCGCCGACCGGGTCATCAATACCATCAACACCTACAAACACCGCGCTGCCCAGTTCCGTTGGCAAGGCCGGCCCATGGTGTCCACGTTTGAAGGGCCCGGCAACGCGGGCGACTGGCCCAACATCAAGAATGTCACCGGGTGCATGTTCATCCCTGACTGGACTAGCCTATCTCCGGGGGGCATCGGGAGTGTTTTGGACACCATCGACGGGGCCTTCAGCTGGGACGCCTGGCCCGTGGGTGCCCAAGGGAAGACGACGGCCAGTGATGAAGCCTGGTCCAAGGCGATCGCCGGAAAGCCGTACATGATGCCGGTATCCCCCTGGTTTTACACCAATCTTCCTCAATGGAACAAGAATTGGCTGTGGCGCGGGGACGACTTGTGGCACGATCGGTGGAAGCAGGTCATTGACTTCCAGCCCCCTCTCGTTCAGGTCCGTGACTCTCTTTCCTTCTTTTCTTTTCTTTCTTCTACGTTTTGCCTCGGTTTCTGGAGCTGACTCAAATGGTTGTGGCCCGCAGATTCTCAGTTGGAATGATTACGGGGAGTCTCACTATATCGGACCAATCTACGAGGCGGGATTGCCCGAGGGGTCCTCGCGATACGTCTCCAGCTGCCCGCACGACGCCTGGCGTGTGCTACTGCCGTACTACATCGACGCCTATAAGAGGCAAGGCGGGGCCGCCGACCTGAACAACCCCCGGTACCCCGTCTCCTTCACCGAGAAGATCGTGTACTGGTACCGGCGCACCCCGGGGCACTGTGGGAACTCTGACGGGACGACGGGGAATAACCCGGCCTTTGGTCAACCCGCCCTGGCGCCGTCCGAGCTGTCCCAAGACCGCGTCTTTGTGACCGTTGCGGTTGCCAAACCGAGTGAGCTCCACGTACAGATTGGGTATGCGGCGCCCACGATTCTCAAGGCCACCCAGCCGGGCATCAACCACTTCTCGGTGCCCTTTCACGGGCAGACGGGGCCGGTCCACCTGGTGATTGTGCGCAACCATCGGGAGATCGCGACGGCCACGGGGCCCGCCATCACCGACGTCTGTGAGAATGGGCTGGCCAATTGGAATGCGGTGGTGGGATCCAACGAGTGATCGTATATATATCCGGAATGTTTTTTTTACGAGTAGATATCATTATTTAGTATCATGAGACACCCCGAATCAGACGAGTCCCTATCAGTATCACCGATCCGTCCATTCGTCATAGCGGTTGTCGTAGATCGACGGGCGATCCATTCTCCACTGCGTCCCTGCTGACCAGTTGGCCAGATCGGGCAAGGATCACCCCGTGCCTGAGGCCAGCGTCATCCTCCCTTCTCCGCATCTGCTCGTCGTCTTCTCCTCTTTCTCCTCTTTCTCTTCTCTCTCCCTTCTTTACTTTCACTTCATCCATCTTCACTCGTGCTTCTCGACTCATTTCCTCTCCTTAAACATATCTTATCACTCATCGTTGTACCCTCTCCACCACCATGACCAGGAAGTCCTTTCAAGACCTCCAGGCCGACTCGTGGGCGTCCCCAGTGCCTCCAATGACTCAATCACCACCCACAACCCTTCCATCGCGGTCCACGACCGAACATACCTCTTCTGGCGCTGCTATCTCTCCGGGCGATTATTCGCAACCGTACTGTGATTTCATGACTAACAACCCCACCACCTTCCATGCCGTGAACAGCTTCACCAAACAACTCGAGCAGAACGGCTACCGCCGTCTCTCCGAGCGAGACGCCTGGACAGACAGACTGCAGCGGGGCGGAAAGTACTACTGCTCGCGAAACGGGAGCTCCTTCATCGCCTTCTCCATCGGCAAGGACTACCGCACCGGGAACGGCATGGCCATTGTCGCCGGTCATATCGACGCCCTCACCGCCAAATTGAAGCCCGTCTCCAAGCTTCCCTCCAAGGCCGGCTACGCCCAGTTGGCCGTCGCCCCCTATGCCAGCGGTCTGGGCCCAACCTGGTGGGACCGGGACCTGTCCATCGGCGGCCGCGTCATCGTGCGCGACGCTGCCTCGGGCAAGGTCGAGTCCAAGCTGGTCAAGCTGGACTGGCCTATCGCGCGCATCCCCACCCTGGCACAGCATTTTGGCGCCCCTTCACAGGGCCCCTTCAACAAAGAGACCCAGATGGTGCCCATCATCGGCGTCGACAACTCCGACCTCTTCGAGACGTCCTCCGCCGCCGCAGACGCGAGTAGCAAGCCCGGTGACTCGTTCGCCGCCTCCCAGCCCGAGAAGCTCGTCCGCGTCATCTGCAACGAGCTGCAGATCCACGACCCGGACACGATCCTCAGCTGGGAGCTCGAGTTGTACGACAGCCAAGCAGCCCGACTCGGCGGCCTAGAGAAGGACCTCATCTTCGCAGGCCGCATCGACGACAAGCTCTGCTGCTACGCAGCGCAGGAAGCGCTGCTCGCATCGTCCGACGAACGGGCCACCCAAACGGTCAAGATGGTCGGCATGTTCGACGACGAAGAGATCGGCAGCCAGCTGCGCCAAGGCGCCCAGTCCAACTTCATGAGCAGCGTCTTCGAACGCATCACCGAAGCAATGGCCCCATCGGCAGACCGCTACGGACCCAACCTGGTCTCCCAGACCGCGGCAAACAGCTTCTTCGTCTCGTCAGACGTCATCCACGCCGTCAACCCCAACTTCCTCAACGTCTACCTCGAGAACCACTCCCCGCGCCTCAACGTCGGCGTCGCCGTCTCCGCAGACTCCAACGGCCACATGACCACCGACAGCGTCAGCTACGGCTTCATCAAGCGCGTCGCTGACAAATGCGACGCCAAGCTCCAGGTCTTCCACATCCGCAATGACTCCCGCTCTGGTGGCACGATCGGTCCCATGACCAGCTCCCGTCTGGGGTTCCGTGCTATTGACGTCGGCATACCCCAGCTGAGTATGCATAGCATCCGTGCTACTACTGGTAGTCTGGATCCCGGGCTGGGCGTTCAGCTGTTTAAGGGGTTCTTTGATCATTTTGAGGAGGTGGATCGGGAATTTGCTGATTTGTAATTACCCCTTATATATAGAAGGCGAAGAAGAGAAGGGAGGGAGGGGACTATTACTATATTATATAGCGTAGCTCAGGATACCGTTGGATATGAATGAATATGAGTATGATAGACTTGACTGATATTTCATTGAAGTTATATAGCTTTCCCTAATTGCAATAAATATATAAAATACAACTCGCTGACTGACGAGCATCTCGAGTCATATTTATATCATTCCTGTACACATACTTGTGCAATCTGTAAACTAGGAGACCACACTAGGAGATTGGTATTGAGCCAAGTTACAGACGTTTGTGGATGGATATGTACGTGTACATATGTATGCATAGTGAAACAGTAAGGAACAAGGGAATCAAGACATGGTGTAGCGGCAGTAGCAGAAACAGCAGCGGTAGAAGTGGTATAGTAGTATATAGTATCAGCTTGTTCAGCCAAGGTTAAAGTGAGAAGAGAAGAAGAGGAAAATAAAAAGAAAAAGGGAAAGAGAGAGATAGAGAGTATAGAAAAGGGATATCAAAGCGTAAGGATTGATTATATATAAAGTTGAGCACTGCCACAGCAAGCATTGACAAACTAGTAGCAGTGTAGTAGTGTTTTCGTCATAACCATCCCTTGTGGGGACAAAAGAATGAAATAAGAAAATGTCATAAGAGGTATTACTTCGACGACGACGACGACGACGAAGACGACTCGGCCCGCGCTTCCATCCCCAAGACGTGCTCCTTCGCGTCTTCCACGTCCTTGGTCGGCTTGACCGTCAACCGGCGCTTGCCGTCGAAATCGCTCTCCGAGACGAGCGTCAGCATCCGTTCGGAATGCTCTCGGCCGTACTCGAGGTCGTCTCCGCGGCTGATTGTCGTCGTTACCGTGCCGGTGCCGTTCCAGTAGGAGGGGGCTTGCGCGTGTGACAGCGGCGTGTTGCTGTATGGCTCGGTGCTGGCGCTGAACGATGAGAGTAGATGGGGCACCATTCGGGAGATGAGGGGTCGGAGTGTGGGAAGACAGGCGCAGATGATGCCCACGTTGCATTCGATGGCGGACCAGGCGGCGGCGCCGACGTTGTCATCTATTGAGTCAGAATGTTAGCTTTGTTCTGTTGCTTTTCCCAGTACGAGGAGGGCGTACAGGTAGGGTCATCGGACTCGGAAATCTTCTTCAATGACACCAGACGACAAACGCTGGTGACGCAAACACTGCGGGGATCTCATGTTAGCTGTTGCTTTTGATGCTTCCGTATCTCCAGAAGAACTGCTTGGTCAGAGAGTAACTCACAATCCACCAAGCGCAAAGACTGAAATCAGCGCGATCTTCTGCCTCTTCGGGATCTCAAGTCCGATCAGGGCCGGAATCGGGATGATCAAAATAGCCAAGTCGGTAGCAATGTGCATGGCCGCATTGGAGAACCACAGGCCCTTTTGGTTTATGCAGTAGCCCGTGATGGTAGGGTCCCAGAATTTAGCCACCGGAATGCAATTAAGAAAGCCGCTCAGGACCGCCCACGATCCATATGTGGCCAAGACACCTATCATGACCCACGAGATAGTGCGCATCCGTGATGTCTGGAAGACACGGTAGTACTGCAAGAGAATAGACGCCTTGGCGCTCAACAGCGAAGCGTTGTAGAAAGGGATCGTGATCCAGAAGGCCTGCCACAGGCTGTCAGACATCACGCTGTATATTACTTTCTCCAAAGGCCGCCTTACCTTCATCTGTTCCAAGAGGATTTCAGGTGGAATGTCGGCCCCATGCATCCCTATGCCGTTTAAGGCCTCCACGATGAAGAACGCCATGAAGACGAAGGAAAATAACTGAGCTCATGTGTCAGTGTCTGTGTGAGGCCGAATGCTAGATGTTTCAATCTCTTACCAGCGCAATAAGAACCATCCAGTCATTGTTTTCCATGCGATTCATCAACACCCGCCGGGTGTAGACTCGTGCGATAACGAAAAGAGACGCTAGACTTGTGAAGACGATACTGACGCCCAGTGCTTTGGCTCCCCCATGAGAGAGATACGGCTGGACTCCATCCCTTCGACGGAGTCCAGGAATCGATCCCGTCATTCTCGCGTCCAAGACGGAGTCAACTTGTGCTTCTTCTCTCTGATGCCTATCGATCTTGCTCGAATGCTTCTGGAATCAGTACCGGTCAGGCTGCCGGTGGACACAAATATGGGATAGCAACGTTAAAGCACCCAGATATGTACGGTCCATGCCCTATGTTACCAAAAGAGTATATTGTTGATCACATCGCAGAGCAAAAAGGCAAGATCGGGTGGTGGGGGGACGATGGATCTATAAACCTTTCCTGTCTTCGACCCCAGAAACGCCTTGAACTTTTGAAAGAAATTGAGACCACTGCCCTGTCAGTGAAGATCATTCTTCAGTGTCTCATTGCTTTTTCGGATTGATGGTCCGGCGCTCAGTCCTTAGACATGGGCTGAGTCCAATAGGGAGAAGGGAGGGAACGAAAGGAAAAGCAAGCAAGGGAGGGGACAAATAAGCAAATGATCAGGAAAAGCCACAGTGACCGTTTGAAAAAGACAAGTCGAGAGACTGAGATCTATGGGAATGATGCGAACTTTTGTTTTTCTCTTTTTCTCTATTATTTTCTTTTTTTATTTTGGCTCCCTTTCATTTTCGACTTTTGGGAAGCCAACTAGATTCTTTGAGACATGGATGATCAAGCGACCAATTCCAGCCATCTGGAGTCACTAGGGCTGTTGGTCAACGTCAATGATCAACGATAACAGTTGTTTCCACTGTCGAGGGAACCGATCCGATCCAGTCAGAGAGAGAGAAGCATTGGTGGAGCGGGCGTTGGAGGATCGACGACGAATTGAAACTCTTCTCCGAATGACGATGTGGGGAGAGGCCGGTGTACATTGAGACGTCCATCCGCATACACGGACTTCTAGTCCTTGTTGATTTGTTCCAATGCGATCTATAGAGTCACGTCCTACTTTGTACTAGATAGATCGTGGCGACCAACATGCTTGAATCCCTGGTCTCTCCAAGTGCACCTGGAGCTGTCAACGGACCCTCCCCCAAGTATGGCCCTAAATGATGCAGCAGGGATTCAGAATTTCTCTCCGAGGGTGCACCCCTGGTTGAAACATAAACTTGAGAAACAACAGTGACAGGGAGACCATCTCGGCTCTCCTTCGTGACATCAAGTGTCTCGTTTCGTGGACTCCTAGGTGGTAGGAAAGGGGTTGAGGCGTGCAAGGGAAGCCATTCATCCTCAAATCTGTAGGAGATTTTGAAGAGTAAGGGATGCAACCTCAAACCATCGTCCCCTGTTACAAGATCGGGCACCGTCTCGGAACAGCTATGGTGTTCACAGATGGAGAGCATTATCCCCCATCGAGTTGCACAGTGGACGATAGGACCGCGACAGAGGACCGCCGTTGACCCTGTTGGGTTCTTTCTGGAGGATACGACATATCATATTTCTTTTTTTGGAGGACTTGTGTGGTCTGCAGGCGTGATTGCCGCCGACAAGAGCCACATTGAATAACGAACATGCAGGGGGCATGAAAGTACCATGCATCAAAACCGCAAATAAGAGCGGGGCACTCTGACTGACTCCATGTCAAATATCTGCCCATCTTGAGACTGGACGAGCTTGGTCTGTTCGATCGGTTGACAGGTCACATTCTCCCTCGGCGGGTGCAGTGAAGCCTTCACTTTGAGGGGCCTTCAAACAAAGGCGTGGTTATGATACCGTTTCATGGTCACACGATTCGAGGACAAACTTTGTATGTTGTTTGAGAAGATTCAGTAGATGATCTTGGCGTGGCAATAGATACATATATAGTCTGGTTGAGCGGGGACTGGAGGTGGAAAGTGGAAGTGGAGCGAAAGAGAGCGTGGACTGTGGAGTAGAGTCGCGACCACTGCCACCACAGTGATCGTGTTGACCAACAAGTTGCGATGATCCAGATATCCTCAAACCGTCTGCTACAGAACTATTAAATTTTGACTCTCAGTGCCAGGTTGACTACTCCTTTCTGTGCCAGGGGTCCAGACTAGCAGCTCAGGAAAACGTTTAGATTAGCATCGCCAAATTGCTTTCTTGAGCCACATTCAGAGGTAAATGATTGGGCCTGGATCCATTATTATGGAGCCAAGCCAATGTTTGCCAATGTCTCTCTTGTCAAATAGACGATGTATAGGGAAGTCAGGGGAGCTGGCTGAACTGACATATAGATCATCATCATCGTGATCGACCTTGCTGACATTGATATACTATTATTGGTGGTATTCGACTAGTTCGTCTTATTATGGGCTCCCTGAAAGAATGGGGAACCGAATTAGCGCTTCTTCAGTCGATAAATTCCCATCTATAGGTATGTTTTTGGCACGGTACCTATCGACAAGATACTATATCCTCATCTTTCGGGTCGCTCCCGTGAGAAGTGGAGTATTGTCCTTCTTATTTCCCTGTTGTTTGCAAGGGTATATATGTGAAGTCTATCCATTCGAATAGACATGACGGTGGTAATCCAGGGTAGTATGGTGTCGTCAAATTAGTTGATTTCATCTATACAATGGACGTGTCTCGCCCGAGCAACTCTCTAACGAGGTACTTTTGGCGACGACCGGTTGAGTCTCTGATCGAGCATCCTTGAACAATTATAGCATCCCGCAATCAGACCGGGCAGATAGTGTAGAAGGACAGTACATGAATCACAACGTCTCCAGGATCAACAAGGAGAATTTTAAAAGGCTGGGTCACCGAATGCACGTATCTTTATCGATCAACGTACCCCACTGAATCCCACGGATTGGGCGTCTGTCGAAATACCTCGATGAGGGCGGAGGAGGCTGAGCTGAATAATTTTACCATCACGCATCAAACATATCTGCAGCTATCGTGGTCCATATATTAGGGGCCGTCTTACGTACGACGGAGCGGATCGAAGATGGAGATCATATGCATGAGCTGCAGAGTACTTGTGCATTCTTGATATGATGACAGATAGATCGAATCCACCGATGATCTCGTCGATGCACTCCGTATGCGGCTTGTTGTTACTATTTCTTCAGCTGGTGTAAATCTAAATATATATATATATATATTTATTTATTTATCTTTCTTTCTTCATTAATGCAGTGTTTGCGCCACTTCAAATACACAGCATTGACTTACATATCGTCCACGATCCAGCCTCACGTGTCTCAGCCCTCAATTTCTGGACTGTATCGAAGCTCGAGAACCTGTATAACTCTTCGATCTGTTCTCTTTGGTACTTCTGATCGAGGACACCATCCTGCAGTATCCATGGATGATGCATGCGATCCGGATGGATACTATCAACCTATCAACCAGGATCATGTCCTAGATAGATAAACTCGGCTGTTCAATTTACCGAATCTCACGACCTGAAGGAATCTTAGCCGAAAAGAACAATCGAGTTGACTCGTAAACTCGCTAACATGGCCGGACA
Organism: Aspergillus taichungensis; assembly: GCA_002850765.1. Lineage (NCBI taxonomy): Eukaryota > Fungi > Ascomycota > Eurotiomycetes > Eurotiales > Aspergillaceae > Aspergillus > Aspergillus taichungensis. The sequence continues at coordinate 11,727 of KZ559551.1, read as the reverse complement.
GATCCAGAACTGCACTTGTTTGTTGTTTGTGTTCCATCCAGCCGCCTCCGACGCTAAGATAAGGATCCCGCCGCACGGACCAACATAGAAAAAAAAATTCCCTGCGCTTCTTCATCCCGCATTGGATGGTGACAGTTGCGCAGGACGATACCCCCCCCCCCCCCCCCCCCCCCCCCCCATCCTCTTTCGACTACCCCCCCAATAAGGCCCTTTTGACCGCAGAAGGATCAAACAAACAAAATGGCGGACTCGACAGCCTCGACGCCTCCGAAGCCCGTCCACACAATCGTTCTCGATGCGGGCCCCATCTTGAAAAATACCCCGCCATTATCGACCCTGTTGGCACAATGCGAGGAACTCGTCATCCCCTCGTCGGTCGTCCGTGAGATTCGCGATCCCGACGCCCGCAATCGAGTCGAGACGCTGTACCTGCCGTTTGTCAAGCAGCGCAACCCGAACCCGAAAAGTTTTCAGGTCCTGAGCGAGTTCTCGAGGAAGACGGGTGATCGGTCGGTGTTGAGTAAAACGGATATTGAGGTCCTGGCGCTCGCTTACGAGATTGAGTGTGAGAGGAACGGCGGCGATTGGAGGTTGCGAAGCGTGCCGGGTCAGAAACAGGTCAACGGGAAGCCGCCTGTGAAGGAAGAGGAACCGAAGGCAGAGACGGAACAGGCATCGTCGGATGCCCCGACCAGCAATGCCGAGGTGGATGCGGTCACTGAGGATTTGAAGAAGTCTTCGCTGGAAAACGATGATAGTCAAGCGGAGCAAAAGAAGGAGTCCGAGGTGGCGCAACCGGACGTGCCGGAGCCAAATAGACAGGCGAACCCTTCGGATGCCCAAGAACCCGAGGAGGAAGATGATGCGTCCGATGATGATGGAGGCTGGATCACACCCTCCAACCTGAAAAAGCATCAGATTCGTGATGAGAACGGCACGGCATCTGCTGGGCCAGGGCCGAAGGTGATGCAGGTAGCTACCATGACCACCGATTTTGCCGTGAGTGCACCCAATTGACCGTGTCGCAAGGCAAACTAGCTGACCACGAGTAATTCGCCTAGTGCCAAAATGTTTTGCTTCAGATGAATTTGAATTTGCTTTCGACGTCGACCCTGCAGAGGATCCAGCACCTCAAGTCGTTCATCAAACGCTGCCACGGCTGTTTCCTGACCACCAAAGACATGAACAAGCAGTTCTGCCCGCGGTGCGGCAAGGACACCCTTACCCGTGTCTCCTGCACCACGCATGCCAACGGCCAGTTCACCATGCACTTGAAGAAGAACATGCAGTGGAACAACCGTGGCAACCGATTCAGCGTTCCCAAGCCTGTTGCCGGCAGTTCGAACGGGAAATGGAAAGGAGGCGGCGGCAAGGGTGGTTGGGGAACTGAGCTAATCCTTGCCGAAGACCAGAAGGAGTACACCAGAGCCACTGCGGAAGAGAGCCGAAGACAGCGACGAGAGCACGACTTGATGGACGAAGACTACTTGCCGGGCATCTTGACTGGAGAACGCAGTCGGCAGGGTGGGCGCGTCCGGGTGGGCGCTGGCAGGAATATCAACTCGCGCAAGCGATAATGGCATCAGATGAGGTTCTGGTTTGGCGTTTGGCCCACAAAAATTCCGGGTGTTTTCTTTTATCCTTTGATGATTATTATCATGCGCCGAGGCTCGTTTGTCCCTCGAACCTGCATGTTTATGATGATGGCCAATTTACGAGAGTTTATAGAATAGTCGACATCTATGGAATACATACCCAGTCTCTGGATCGGATGATCACCGACGCTGTAAGCCTCAGGTGTATCTGTGACTACCACTGCATTGAGCTTGACCATGCTCTGTCTTGTTTGGACATACCGTCCGCTTACTCCGTACACTTTCAAGTACACTATAGCATTGTCCTCGCTTTCTCACTTCTTTTTTCTCCCAATTTCTCCTGAATCACATCTTGAATACTCCCGGCCGTGGCTTCAATTGTTATAAAAGCTTCTGTTGCAATAGGTATACTCGTCTCGACCTATACTCTTGAGAGTGCTTCATACAGCTACACGGTATACTTTGGCTGATCAGAGGACTAACTCGAGTAGGTTAGTTAGTGCTGCCTTAACCGGATGCTTAGTCACCACAGTCTTTTTAAGCTCGGGCGGCGCGCAAAACCTTCTCTCTCTTCTCTTCACAACCAGAATCACCTCCGTCCACATAGTAAGAGATGGGAGGATGCTCACGATGATAATGATGATCGTCCACGGCATTTAGCATGATTATGCTGGAGCTATCCTCTAAACCATCAATTGTATTCTAAATATCTACGTCAGTCCTCTTCGTGGGACCTTGGATGACCCCAGAAAACACTTTCTGGTAAGCATCAACTAGCACTGTCAAGCTTGCGACAGGTGCTTGTCTCTATTCTCCGGTGATGATGACAATTTATACCCAAAGGCAATGGCACTTTGATTTCTAGCCGTTGCCGATGATGGGTGTATTTGACTACAACGGTATCTGAGGAGAATAATTCAAACACTTGTTCTTGTGATTCTTTTTTTTTGCTCTTTTTCCCAACCACTGGCAGTGTGGGTCTCGCGTAACGGAGAGCTATGTCGCTGACTCTTCGCGGTTACTCTTGAAGTAGAAATTTACAATCAATCCAATTTATTCATCATAAATAAGCCATGGCAAATGATTCTACGTCCACCACCTCGCCATCGGCGGCGGTGTCTGTCTCTAGTCAGTCCGAGTCCAAGCAGAGCGCGCCCCGGCCTCGTGCTCCTCGGGCTCCAAGACCCAACTTCAAACAGATCTATCGCTTTCCCCTTCCGATCAATGTCCATCCTCTTCCACCGCTGATCCCGCATAATCCCTTGTCGATCGTCAGCGTTCTGCTGTCCTACTTGACCTATTTCATCGCTCCCCCTCACCAGGAGGTGTATCCGGCCTATTTCGATGCAGACACCTCGTCCGTACACGTCACGGACAAGAAGGCGATCCGTGCCCTGTGGGAAATGGGTTTCTTCGGCAAGGGAACTTTGAGTCGAAGTGAGCCGAGTTGGTTGGGTCGGGAGAAGAAACGGAGAGGGCTCCTAGGGACCGTCGCGAGTGAAGATATGACGCGCCAACGCAGGTCCGAGCGCCGGGAGCTGAAATTGGAGCGGGCAAGGATGGAGAGGGTCGCCGTGGAGGAGAGACTGAAAGCGGAAGCTGCCGCACGGGACGCCGCCGATGTGTCTGTGGACCACAATACCCTGTCACCATCCGCTGATGGTCTCACGAACGGCACGGACGGCACGGCCCCGAATACAGAGAAGTTCTCCTTGCGAAAAGCTAGAGAGGCCAGATACCTAGAGTCGCGACGGCTCGCTGCGCAAGACGGGGAGGAACGTGGGGCTGATCCTGCGGGGAAGCGGCCGGTCGGTGGGAAAACCGTGCGCTTTTCTCCCGTAGTCCAGGCGAAGGAGATCGCGCCCGACTCGGCCGTTCATCTGCTCGATCCCATCGGGGATGAGCCTGGGCCCCAGGAGCCGCCACCGCTCCAGGATGAGGAGCATCTGCAGTTGTCCAACGAGGAGGCATTTTTCTTGGCCTATGGACTTGGTACCCTTGATGTCTACGACGGCAAGCGAAAGACCTTGCTGCCGGCATCCTCTTTACTTCCGCTATTTTGCCAACATTCACACTTCCCCCCGCAAGATCCTTCCGTCGATCCGAAACCGGACGACCCCTTCCTGGTCTCATATGCCGTGTACCACCATTTCCGGTCCCTGGGATGGGTGGTGCGCTCCGGGGTGAAGTTCGGCGTGGACTATCTTCTTTACAACCGTGGCCCTGTCTTCTCCCACGCCGAATTCGCCGTTGTCGTCATCCCGTCCTATGACCATCCCTATTGGTCTGAGACCGAGGCCCGTCGAGCGCAATGTGACCGAAACCAGTCACGTAGCTGGTGGTGGCTTCATTGCGTGAACCGTGTGCAAGCCCAGGTCAAGAAGAGCCTGGTAATCTGCTATGTGGAGGTGCCACCACCAGGCCCTTGCAGCGCAGAGGAAGGTTCCACGAGTGACATTGGGGATCTTCTTTCTCGTTACAGCATCCGCGAGATGGTGATGCGACGGTGGGTGCCTAACCGGACGCGCGATTGAACTCTCGTTGTCTGACATAATGTACTATACGATATCAAACACCTGGTAGAAAAAAGCAACCGACCTTCAGGGAAGGATTTCAACTCAACTTAAATTGATATACAAAAGAAGACCAAGAGTAATCGAGTAAGGGAGATTCTCAGTCCCTGCATCGGCATGCACCCGTCCGTCTCTAATGTCGAGAGGCGCAAACCTAAACCCATACCCCCTGCGTCGTAACTGGGTCACGGTAGCACCGCCTCAAAGCGACCATTATACGAACCTGTCCCCTGCTGCCATCGCCATTTCATTGGCTCATACTCATCTTGACCCTGTAAAACCAATAGACTCCTCCCCAAATAAGCCTTCATGTCATACATTGGCATAGTGGAGACTGGAGTGCCTTACACCCAAGGCTTGGCTCGTCCCAAACGGGTAATATTGCATATCACGTGCGGGACGCGTTTCGCGTTTGGCGAAACCCCCGATCAATCAGATCCCAACCGCTTCTGCGGAGTAGAATTTCCCCCCAGCCTGTCTGACAACAGCAACAAGCGTCCGCCCAATGATGCCAATTCTTGATTGCGGTGTAGGGAACTGCAAGTGAAGGTGATCATGGAAACCCAAGATGACAGTCTGGACATTGTGAAATTACAACGCGTCGCGCTGGGCTTGGTGAGTGTTACCCGAGCCTGATCTGGATGGGGATGAACTAACACCGGTCATTTCATCCAGGATGTTCCACCATCACAACATCTTTTGGAGCAGCTGGAGGTGACTGAGAACCTACCCTCGAACAACGTCGACCAGGAAAGTCGCCACATTTCGAAAGGGTCGCTTGCGAGCCAGGAGGCCTCGCGGAAATCCCCGACGCATCCACCCCATTCGGCGTTCCCCGAGCAGAGACCCGATATTCGCCCTGGAGACTCCCATCATCTGAAAATGGACACGGTAGACGCGATGCCGTCGGATACGCAGGTGATCTCGCAATCGGTCTACGACGACGTGATACGGAAGAACAAGGAGGCGGCCACCGCGGCGGCGTTCGATAGCAACCTTGGGGATCGTGCGACGTTGATGACTCTGCACGAGGGAGATAGCGGGCATCTTGATCTTCTGTCTGGCTTTGACCCCATCAACACCGACTCCGCCACGCTGGAAGATAACGATGATCAGAGCAGCTCCAAACTAGGGGAGTCTTCTCCCATGGTCTTCCAGCCAAACCTCTTCCCTGAATCGCAACGGTTTCTATCGAGGACTCCGGCATCAACTGCAAAGCTGGGTCCCCCGGATACGCCTGCAACGGGGACCCCCTGTGCCTCACGGAATCCGTTGGCAACGAACGTCGAATCGAGCGGCGGGATTATGGCCCTGAGCCAGGTTTTCAGGGCAACTCAAGCTCCTTCATCACCGCTTGTCAACGGACAATTATCCGAAATGTTATCTGAACGGCCATCTCCTAATCTTCCGATCCAGAACCATGCACCCTCGCATGCTTTATCGTCCCCGTTGCATAACCTTGCCGCCACCTTTCCGCAAGATTCGTCGGAGCCACATCTGCACTACATCACTATGAAAGAATCGCAGTCGCGGCGCGACAAGGCCATGCAAGAGAGAATGGCCCGGTCGGCGGAAATTGTTTACTCGGAGGACCAGAGCGACGGCGAATTCGATAAAGAACCGAGTTTCGTCGAACATTTGCGGAGACAGAAGACGATAGATGCGGAGACTACTGCGCAGTTCGCCGGCCTCACGGCGCCTGCAAGGTCGCCGAGCCAGCGGAAGCGACCAGCCAGTATGCATGGCCTGTCGCCGAATGGGCAGTCTGAGCGACGGAAGTGGCTGGTGCCGCCGGTGCCTGTGGCCTCTGAGGATGACATGCAAGAATGTGCCGTTGCTTCCAATGTGGGAGTGGCCAGCGAAGAAGAAACAGAGCAGGAAGAAGAGTTGCTTCCGCCAGTCCCTCGGTCTCAAGATCCCGATCCCTCAACCGAGGAAGATAAAGAAAATTGTCTGGACAATTCGCAAGATCAACTTGATGGTGCGAGCAACGCTCACGGCCGGCTGTCCCAGGTCCTTGATCTATATGAGAGTCCAGCCAATACCCCCGGGCCCGCGGTAGCGGAGTATTCACGTCCGTTTTCAAACTCCCAGGGCCCCCCTGTAGATGAACAGTGGAGTGAGACTGGTCGGTCATCCCAGATTTTGGTTGTGAAAGATTCCCAGAGATCTCCAGAAGACCAAGATGGCGATGGTGGCCCTGAAAACCCCAACATAGACGGACCGTGGAACGGTACCAGAGTCCTTAATGCTGGTCCACGACACGATGCTGGTCCTTCGAAGACCACGCCGTCCCCTACGAAGACCCTTGGCATCCAGTCATCTCCTCCCTCCGAATCTCAACGCAGCCGGGTCTCATTCAGGCTTGACGATCACAACACCGCAGCTCGGGCCAGATCAGACTCCGCCGGTTCGGAGATTGGTGCTTCAACCAGGTTTCGGGTTCCAGCCACCCAGGAAGAGAACGGAGACTGGCAGAATATTCCGGCTACGCAAAGTCACACAATCCCCGGTGGTAAATTGCAAAAACAAGATCTCGGAGAAAAGTCCTCGTCAATGCCTTCTCGTGTTGCCGAGACACCCATCCAGCGCCCAGAGAGCGATGTTGTGCCGTTGACAAGTGTACCGGAGACGAGTCCCAGCCGCTTCCACAACCAGACTTGGGCCGGTGACGGGAACAACGATGCCATGGATCAAGAGGACGATGATCTTCCTCCTGTATACGTCGCTACGCACGAACGAGCCAGTCGTTCCCAGCCTCTGTTTTCAGACAGCTCCTCCCCCGCTAAAGATTATTTCCATTCAAAGATATTCTCCAGCCCGAGTGGAAGACAGCGCAGAGCACTCACCGAGATTGCCGCCGATGTCTCGCCCTATGCTGACGCTGGTCGTGTTGACGTCGACTTCAACATATTATCGGCAGACGATCGAGAATTCAGGACCGCAGTCGCAATGTCACCAACCCCAAAGAAGAAACGTCGTGGGAACGATGGACAGGGCTTTTACGCCTCGGATCCAATCGTTCCAGTCACCCCTCGTCCGTCTGCCTTCTTTCCTCCTCCACATCGAGATCGTATCTCGGAAGAACGCGAGCAACAGCCGACAGAACCGGCAAAAAAGTTGCAGACTATTTTGGGACGACGCACCAACCCTTCAAGGCAGGCTGATACCGTGTGGGATCTCGACGACTCGCCGCAATTCCATGTCTCGCGTAAGGAGCGCGCGAGGAATCTCGGTCGCTCCCATATTCCGAAACAGCGACTTCCAAAGGAGCATAGGTCTCAGAAGGCAGATGTGCAACCTATTACGACTAGTGATGCCAAAGAGCCTCTTCCTGTCCGGGATGAACCGCGCCATGAAGATGTTAATGAAGGGTCGAAAGCAGCAGATTCCCGGCCAGTTCCCACGCGTGATCCCAAGGAGCCTACACCCTCCCATAAAGAGCTGCAGAGTAAAACTGCTACTAAGGAGACAAGAGTTACAAGGGCTCTCGATGCTGAAAAGCCCAAACGCGCAGATACTACGCCTGTCAATGAAAAGCCACGCAATGAAAGCACTGTGGAAGAACCGAAAGAAACCTTGGCTTCAGCGACCACGCGCGAACCTCGGGAGTCAACTTCGATTCAGGAAGAGCCACGGAGGGAATTTTCTGTCAAGATCAGGCCAACCATGAAATCTAGACCACAAGATACGATCAGAACGGCGACGTCCTCGAGGCAGGAGGAACAAGTCCCTGGCGCGGGCAATGCACCAATTGCTTTCAACCAAGTCCTTGCTCCCTGGAGTGGGCCGAAGCGGGCTTATTATCCTGCAACATGTTTCGGGAAGCCATTCGGGACGTCACAGTCTCGTTATTTGGTAAAATTCGAAGATAGCACGCCTGTCGAGGTACCGCTTGGCTCGGTCAAACGATTGGAATTACGGATCGGCGATGCTGTGAAAGTCGACGTACCCAATGTTCCCAAGGTCACCCATATCATCCGAGGTCTCGAAAACAAACTCAGCAGCGACGAGCTCGCGAAGGAATCTGCCAGTGGTACGATCCCGGTAACTGATATCTACGGCCACTCGACTCTACTGCTGGGCCCAAAGCAGCGCAAAAGCCTGCCAAACGGGGGCCTTCCAGGTCCCGAAAATCTTGTCAAGGTCCCGATATCCCGGATATACCTGGACACGATCCTGTGGAACCAGCTCAAGGACAGGCCGTACACCTACACTTCTGTATCCAAACAAGTGGAGTCAGGCCTCTGCACGCCCTCCGACAGGCACATGACGCCAACGTCTCCTAGTACTCGTCTGTCCCGCAGCATTCGGTTCTCCAGCGGCCTGTTCACAGGGATGGTCTTTGCGGTCTCGTACGGCGAAAATGCCGACACCAAGTCCCGCATCGTGAAGATGATTCTAGAAAACGACGGCCGCATTCTGCACGATGGCTTCAACGAACTCTTCGAGCTCCCATCCAACGCCCCTCTAGCCACCCCGACAAAGTCTCCCGCCTCAATCGCCAGCGGCAACAACAACAACCAGTTCCGTCTCACGAGAGGCGCCGAAGACGTCGGGTTCGCCTGCCTTATAGCTGACAAACACTCCCGCCGGCCGAAATACATGCAAGCGCTAGCCCTCAACCTCCCCTGTCTCTCCGACCGCTGGATCGAAGACTGCGTCGCCCAGAACCGCATCGTCGAATGGGAGATGTATCTGCTCCCAGCGGGCGACTCGTCCTACCTGAACGGGGCCACCAAGTCCCGCTTCCTCGCCCCATACCCAGCAACCAAGGCGCGGCTCTCGGACACGATCGCTGCGCGACCGAGCTTCCTCAGCGGCCAGTCGGTCCTCATCGTTATGGGCCGCGGGAAAGCCGACGAGGAACGACGAAAGACATACCTTTTCCTAACGTACGCGCTGGGCGCTTCTCGCGTGGAGCGACTACCGGACGTTAAGTCTGTGCGAGCCGCCTGCGAACAAGGCGCTGGGTCCGGAGCCGGCTGGGACTGGGTGTACGTCGACAGCGAGGAGAAAGCGTCGGCGATCGGCTCCCTGCTCGGGCAGTCCGTGTCGGGGTCGCAGCAGTCGCAGTCTTCGCAGTCGCAGCGACCGAGGAAGCGCAAGCGGTCGGGCTTTGCGGGATCGTTCGCGGGTGATAGTGACTCGGGTGGGAATACCAGTGTCAGGATCGTGAGCAATGAGCTTGTTTGTCAGAGTTTGATCCTGGGGAGGTTGTTCGCGCAGTAGCGTTGACGTTGCTTTGTTTTATTTTTTTTGTTTCTTTCTGCTTTTCAATGATTTGCTCATGTGCGAATCTGACTTGGTCTATCATTGTTGACATTGCGAAAGCGAATATACCCCTCTACCTCATGTTTACCCCTGTTTGTTAAAAGGCCTATGTGCACGCTTATTGATTAGATCTATGAATATAAAAATAGTGACAAAACTAGTTTTCGTCCTCTAGAGAACAAAAGACGTAGTAAAGAAGGAAACTTCAGAAATGGTACATTTATACGGCTAGCAACATCTATAAGTACAACAAGTTTTAAAGCACCGATTCCATTCCAATCAAGTCGACCGACCGAACGAAGAAAAGAGAAACAAAGAATATCTTGACATGTATCGTTTAGCGACCACCCTTGCCCTTCTTGGCCTTCTTCTTGTTCTTCAGACTCTTCATCTGGGCCGCACGGTCAGCACGAGCCTGTCTCTTCCGCCACGCCAACCAGCGGTTCTTCCTGTTATACGGCTTCGCCGTGATACCCGCCTTCTCAGCGGCGCGACCAATCTGCCAGTTCGCCTCGCGGTACATATAACCAGGGCGCAGCTGGGGGCCCTGCGCGGCACTCGCGGCAGTCACGCTCGCAACCATAACCCCATCCGCACCCACCGCAGCCGTCAGATCCGAGCGCGCGGTCGACTCATCCGCGATATCAATCCGCGGCACCGCAACGCGGTTCAGCTTCCGCCGGCTGGGAGCGTTCCGCGGCGTAGGCAGCTTGCCCTCCTTCTCGAAGCAGACGCCGATGAACTTGCGGTCCGGATGCCGCTCCGGGTCCAGGTAGTACCGGACGTAGCCAGCTTCCGTAGCGTAGATCGTGTGGTCGCGGCCCAGGGCGCAGTTCTCGCCCGGGAACCACTTCGTCCCCCGCTGCCGGAAGATGATGCATCCCGGCACGACGTACTCTCCGCCGGAGCGCTTCGCGCCGAGGCGTTTGCCCGCTGGGTCGCGCGAGTGTCGGTTACCTGCGCCTTGGGAGGCGTGCGAGGCGTGGCGAACTTGGGAGAGGGGGAGGAGAAGGCGGCTGGAGAGGGGCGATGGGGTGGCTGAGATTGGTCGCGGGAGGATGGACGACGGTGTGGTGGTTGAGGATCGGGTGAGGGATTGCGAGGAACGGAGGGATGGGGCGATTGCTCGTTCGAGCAGCCGCATGGGCGTTAAGAATCTGGACTGTAGCATTGTGGGCTGTTGCGATTGGAAAGTGTTCCGGGCGAAGGAATTCCCAGTGGAAAAAGAGGTCGGGATGGATCGAGAGTCGGAGATGCTGAGGCCTTTTTTCTCCCCGTGACCGATTTCTTGGCGGGTCACGTGTCCTCGCGCGAGTTGGCTTGATCGCCGGCAGCAACACAACCTCCAACTATACAGGATACTCATTTCAATCGCTTTCGAAGTTCTCTACAAAAACAAACTCAGTCATAACATCTTGTTTTTTTCGCGATAAACAATAACCCCCAGACTTCCAGCTACGCATTGGCAAAATGCTTCCCAACCTACTCCGCACCCTAGGAGCCCTGCTTCTACTGGTCTCCGTCGCCCACGCCCAGTTCCAGTTCTTCGAGCAAATGTTCGGCGGCGGAGGTGGCCGTCAGGAACAGCAGCGCGCTTCTCAGAATGTCCCTAGCGACAGCTCCCGATATCAAAGCATGTGGGAAGGATGTATGTTATCGAACCCCCTCCCCCCATAACCATGTACTCCCGCGATGGACTAATCGACGCTCTAGCACGATGTGATAAATACCTCTGTCCTGGCACCCTGGCGTGTGTTCACTTTCCGCACCACTGTCCGTGTCCGCATGCCGATGTTGAGGAGAAGGTGGAATTGGGTGAGGGTAGCGCTGTTTGTATCTCGAAGGGGGGTTATAAGCCTGGGGAGGCGGCGCGGAAGATTGAATTGGCCAGGAAGGGACTGCTATAATTGCCTGGATTAATTCTTGCGTGGTTTGGATGTTGCTGTTACGTGTCTGAGATTCAGTGGTTAAAGCTGTGCTCGATATTTAGATAAGGACAGCATGGCGTGTATCATGGTCCCGGAAGGCTACGAACAAATAACAACATATTGATACCCATGTATACATCTATTGGTTTGGCGAGCAATGGATTCAGGGACCTCATTTGGCGGCGTCGTGGTCTACAAGCTGTCTGTCTAAGAGTTGTACATGTGTAGATACTGGGATCCCGTCTTGCTATTTTCGCCATAAGCAGATATCTATACCCGCGTTCCAGGGTTTTCGCTTGATGAGCTCAAGAGCACGCATTCATTTGCTCTGTTATGCTTTTTTTTTTTTAAAAAAAA